>JAXCGZ010011899.1:0-55097 GCA_037179515.1 Halocaridina rubra
CTCTCTCTCTCTCTCTCTCTCTCTCTCTCTCTCTCTCTCTCTCTCTCTCTCTCTCTCTCTCTCTCTCTCTCTCTCTCTCTCTCTCTCTCTCTCTCTCTCTCTCTCAGTATTCTTTTCACAGTATGTATAGCCGGTACATACATATTTAGAATCATAGCACTTGTCATGTGAATTATAATAAAACAACAATTCATTAACCTAATGTAGTATCTTAATACAATGATCCATAAAACTGCCTAACAAACTCAGTCTTAAAGCTATATATATATATATATATATATATATATATATATATATATATATATATATATATATATATATATATATATATATATATATATATATATATATATATATATATATATATATATGCTTC
This sequence comes from Halocaridina rubra, assembly GCA_037179515.1. Taxonomy (NCBI): domain Eukaryota; kingdom Metazoa; phylum Arthropoda; class Malacostraca; order Decapoda; family Atyidae; genus Halocaridina; species Halocaridina rubra. Next base: position 377 of record JAXCGZ010011899.1, read on the forward strand.
TATTTCACTGGAAGCACATGAATATTCTGCATATGTAAATGGCTATGGAACGAATTTGAAAGAAATTATGAGATTCTTAGTATTTTCAAATTTATTACTTATCTTCAGAGGAATCTGAGTTGTACAAACGAATGAGGCGATATATATACATACAGGAACCAGGAGAAAAAAGGAATTAGCAACCCATCATCGGAAGTAGAGTATAAAAGCAGTGCCGACGTGTGTTATATTAGTGTATTGGGGTGCAAAATACCAAGTAAAAAAATGGTCGGGGGAATGGTGTCACATTACTTTTGCAGAGAATAATGTTTACAATTGGAAAAATACACTAAATTTCATAATAATAATAATAATAATAATAATAATAATAATAATAATAATAATAATAATAATAATAATAATAATTAAAATAATATTAATAATAATTAATAATAGTAAGAACACTGGTACTAATAATTGTAATAATAATAAAAATTATAATAATAATAAATATAAAAACTATAGAAGTAATACTAGCCAAAAACAATAAAATTAACAGCAATAAGAAAAATAATGATGTAAACAGTAATCAAGAAAAATCAGAAAAAACAAAACAATAATATCAAAAATACTAACAATAATATAATTCTGGATATTTTAAAAATAGAGGTGAAAAAATAGTAATACTGAAAGAAAAGGAATACTTAATTACAAAAGATTAATAAAAAAGAACTTCTGTTATTTCCAAAATTATATTTTTCAAACTTGAATAAAGCATATTCTGATAATATGGGATCAATTACAAATAAGCTATGACTATAAAGTTAATATTTTGGTGATCGGTTAAGTTAATTATTGCAGAGTCCAAGATGTTTCTAATAATAATATCATTAATTCTTACTAAAACAGAGGCATTGTTCCTGTCAGTATGGTGACAGCAAACAGCATAATGTTTGAACAAAGCACCGGAAGACTTACCATTTCGAAAGTTATATTTATGTTGATTGACACGAATTTCTAATGATATGCTAGTCTGGCCAACATAATACTTATCACAATTGTTACATGGAATTTTATATATAATATTAGAAGTGCAAACAGGACTATTTTTAATCAATATATTTCAAAAAGTATTTTCATATTTGAAAACTAAACGGGAATTTAATGTTCTCAGTATCAAGACTAAGCTATGACATCCCTGAAAAAGGGAGGTCATGGCTTAGTCTAAAAGGGAAACAAAGCTTACAGCTATATCTGCTATGCTAGGAATGAACGCATTCTATCTGAATGCCACTCTGTTCGCACTACAATTTCCCTCAACCTCACTCGTGGCTTTGTTTTCACATTTATTTCAAATCTCAATCTCATTTGGGACCAACAGTAATCAAATAAGCACATTACCATATGTGAAAACGTGAATAATTTTTACCCCGACTGGGACTTGAACCTATGATGCATAATTACTGTTCCAAGGCGCTACCAACTACACCACAGGAGGTTTAAATGGGAAAAAACCCTACAGCTATATCTGCTATTCTAGGAATAAATGCATTCTACTGAATGCCACTCTGTTCATATAACAGTTTCCTTCAACTCACTCGTGGCTTTGTTTTCGCATTTAATACAAATCTCAATCTCACTTGGGACCAATTATAATCAAATGAGCACATTACCATATGTGAAATCATGAATAATTTTTACCCCGACTGGGACTTGAACCTAAGCCACATAATTATGGCACTACCAACTACACCGCAGAAGGTCTAAAAGGGAAACAAACTTACAGCTATATCTGCTATACTAGGAATGAACGCATTCTATCTGAATGCCACTCTGTTCATATTACAGTTTCCCCCAACCTCATGTGTGGCTTTTATTTTTTGCATTTAATTCAAATCTCAATCTCATTTGGGACCAACAATAATCAAATAAGCATATTACCATATGTAAAAACATGAATAATTTTTATTCCAACAGGACTTGAAGCTAAGACACATAATTACTGTGCTAAGGCGTTACCAACTACACCACAGGTCTAAAAGGGAAACAAACCTTACAGCTATATATGTTGTACTAGGAATGAAAGCATTCAATCTGAATGCCCCTCTGTTCATATTACAGTTTCCTTCAACCTCACTCATGGCTTTGTTTTTGCATTTAATTCAAATCTCAATCTCATTTGGGACCAACAATAATCAAATAAGCACATTACCATATGTGAAAACTTGAATGATTTTTACCCAGAATGGGACTTGAGCCTAAGACACATAATTACTGTGCCAAGTCGCTACCAACTGTAATATGAACAGAGTGGCATTCAGATAGAATGCATTCATTCCTAGTACAGCAGATATAGCTGTAAGGTTTGTTTCCCTTTTAGACTTTCTGTGGTGTAGTTGGTAGACTTTGCACAGTAATTATGTGTCTTAGGTTCAAGTCCTGTCGGGGTAAAAATTCTTTATGTTTGCACATAGAGTAATGTGCTTATTTGATTATTGTTGGTCCCAAATGAGATTGAGATTTGAAAGAAATGTGAAAATAAAGCCACGAGTGAGGTTGGGGAAATTGTAATATCAACAAAGTAGCATTCAGATAGAATGCGTTCGTTCCTAGTATAGCAGATATAGCTGTAAGATTTATTTCCCTTTTAGAACCTCTAGTTCTAGAGCCAGCCATATCAAAATATCGATCCCTATCCACTTTATCATAACCATGAAGGAATTTAAAGACTGTTACCATATCCCGCCTCAATCTTCTAGCTTCGAGTGATGGTAAGTCTAATTCCCTCAACCTCTCATCATAACTGAGATTGCGTATTTCTGGCACCAGTTTCGTGGCATGTCTTTGCACTTTTTCAAGCTTAGCTATGTGCTTTTTCAAATGCAGATTTCAAAAGGGGGCTGCATATTCGAGTTTTGGCCTCACATAGGTTACATAAATATTTCTGAACATTTCCTTGTCCATGTGCCTGAAGGCTGCCCTTACATTTGATAAGAATGCATATGCTGCCCTTACTATGCCATTTATATGTATTTCTGGAGACAAATCTGCCAGTATGATTACTCCTAGATCTCTCTCATTTTCTGTCTCTTGAAGTTGTACTCCAGCCACCGAGTAGTCAAGCTTGGGCCTTCTTGCACTTGTACCCATTCTCATTACCTTACATTTTGAAGTATTGAATTTCATTAGCCACTTTTCTGACCACTCATGCAGACTGTTTAGATCTTCCTGAAATTCTCTACCATTGTTCTCGTTTTTTACTTTCTTCACAATCTTTGCATCATCTGCAAACATATTCATGAATGAATTTACAGACTCTGGTAGGTCATTTACATATACAAGGAACAAAAGTGGCCCTAAAAGTGAACCCTGTGGAACCCCACTACTAACTCTTTTCCATTCAGACACTGAGTGTCTTACTCTAACCGTATGTTCCCTTCCTTCTAAGTAAGTTTTTATCCATTCCAAAACATTTCCACCTATTCTAGCCATTGCTTGCAGCTTCCTAATAAGTCTCCCATGTGGAACAGTGTCAAACGCTTTCTGGAAGTCTAGGAATATGCAATCTGCCCAGCCCTCTCTTTCCTGTAAGATTTGGCTTACCTCATCATAAAAGTCTAATAAGTTTGTTAATGTTGATCTACTTTCTCTGAAGCCATGTTGCCTCACTGACAAAAGGTTGAAGGATTCCAAGTGAAGAGAGATATGTTTCCTTATTTTTTTTTCCATAACTTTGCAAACTATGCTGATTAAGGAAACTGGTCTATAGTTCAGAGTCGTATCCCTCCTTCCCTTTTTGAAGATAGGTATCACGTTTGCTTGTTTCCAGCATCTTGGAATATCCCCTGACTCCAGTGACTTTTTAAATATGATACCCATGATATTGAGTTTGCACATTTTTCAAGTACATGAGGGGATATGTCATCAGGACCTGTAGCTTTATGAACATCTAAATCCATCAGTGCTTTGCCTACCTCTGTGGCTGTAAGGCTGATGTTCTCTAATACCGGCCTTTGAGCTTCTATGTCTGCAATCTGAGGGGGTGAGGTATTTTCTACTGTAAATACTGACTGAAACTCCTTGTTCAATTCTTTGCAGATCTCTTCATCCGTCTCAGTGATGCTTCCATCCGCTATCTTTAGCCTTAAAACCTGTTCTTTTACCTTCAGTTTTCCTCTGATGAAGCTGTGGAAAAGCTTGGGATTTTCTTTAGCCTACCTGGTGATGTCCCTCTCATAGCTCTCTCGCCTGTCTTCTTTTACTTAGGTAGTCATTTCTTGCTCTCTTGTAGGTTTGCCAGGCATTTATGTTTTTTCTCCTCCTATACCTTTTCCCAGCATTTGTCTCTGCACTCCTTAGCTCTTTTACACTCATTATCAAACCATTTCTCTCTGGCATGAATTACACCTACTTTGGTGACAGGTATGCAGCAATCTACTATCTTCCCATATTTCTCACAAAAAATGTCATACATTTCTTGTACAGATTTGTTGTAAAATAAGGTTCTCCATTCAATAACTGCAAAAAGCTCATTCATTTTGATGTAATCTCCTTTCGGATAGTTCCTCCTCATGTCCTCAGTGCCTCTACTCTCAGACAGAATATCTTCAGTGATATACTCCATCAACAACACACAGTGGTCACTATTTCCAATTGGCGGTTCATACTCAATTTTTTCAATATCCAACACATTATCTGTAAATACTAGATCAAGTAGTGATGGCTCATCCCCACCCCTTGCCCTCGTTGGTTCCATTACATGTTGGTGTAGGAAATTCCCTTGTACGCAATCTAAGAATCTTTCCCCGAATGAGTCCTCACCACTGTGTGGGTCAAGATTTATCCAATCTATCTCTTTTTGATTAAAATCTCCCATAATAAAAATCCTACATTTTCTCTCTCGTCCATGTTAACAACTGAGTATATGACTTCAATAGTACCTATATGACTTTTCTCATAAACTTCAAGCCTATTCTGGTTCCTTGGTGGGTTATATACAACAGTTATTATAATGCTTTCTGGCCCAGTATTTATGCGAGCAACAAGAAATTCCTTGAACTCACTTATGAGCAGTGCTATCCCTCCACCATTCCTCTCAGATCTTTCAACCCTTAATATTCTGAAGCCCTTAGGAAAAACTGTGACACTGTTTATGTCCTCACTCAACTTAGTCTCTGTAATTGCTACTATATCTGTTTTACTGTTGTGAATCGTATCTTTTAATTCTACTGCCTTACCAGCTAATCTATCAGCATTTGTGTATAACAATCTTAATGAGGCCCCATCCCCTGATCTTCTGTCATTATCTTCTTTATCTCCCCTTTGTCTGGAAGAACTCTGAAATGAAAATTTTTCTTCTCTTCTTCATTTCTTTCCTCATTTAACCTTCTTGCCTCTTGCAACAAGTTTTTGATCTTTCCCATCTCTTCCTGTGTTCTGTATCGTCTAATGAACACTTCTTTGAATTCTTGAAGGTCTTTTAGGCTTTTTTTCTCTCAACAGTATATCCCTACATGTTTCCCCTCTCTCAAAGGTTACTTTTGTTGGTCTTGGCTTTCCTTCCCTCGAATATTTTCCTAGTTGGTGAATGTTTACAATATCCTCAGGACCACAAACTACTCCAAACTTTCTTATCAGGTCTACAACCCTAGCTTTATTTTCTTCAAGTCTCCCCTGCCATGTTGGCTACTGGGATTCGCTTATGCCTGAGATTACCACTGTCTTCTCTTTATCAAGTGCCTGTCTAATCAGTGGATTTGCCCTTTCCATCACAACGTCTTTCATTTTTTCGATTACTGTCTCTTTATAGTCAACTGTTTGTATGTTTTCCAGTGCCACCACCTTTACAGCCTCTTTTACTGCCACATTCCCCTTTAGTGCATCAGCAAAGGAAGTTTTCATGGCATCATGTTCCATATTCAGCTCCTGGAACTCTTTTCTAAACTGTTCAATGATTTCCTTAATCTGGACATTCCAAGCAGCAATCTCGTCTCTCTCAGAAGAGAGCAGTGAACTAATATCTAATTCATTTAGCTTCTCATTCAGGTGTTTTTTTTTATCTTGGTTAGAAATTCTGGTTTCTAGTTCACTCTCTTCCCCTTCCAGCTTCTTTATTCGTTTTTCTAGTTCCTTTCTCTCCTGCCCATATGCTTTATTTGCTTCCTCCAAAAATTTTATTTCCTCTCTGAGTGTTTCATTCTCTTTCAATTCTCTATCCATATTCCGAATTTTATCATCAAGGCTTATAACCATTGCCTCTAAATCCTTGATTTTCTGTTTTAGTCTCCTAATAGCTACTCCTCCTCCCGAACCATGGGTGGGAGAGGTTTGGGACAGAGATGGCCTCATTTTTATGTTCTCCCTCTCACAGAATATAAAAAGAAGAGAAAGAGAAAAAAAAGAGAGAAAAACTTTTATTTAAGCTTCACACAGAATTTTTATAACTTCATATAAGTGCTATTTAGTGACTCAGTTTATCTCTTTTCTGGTAACACACATCTTAACTTAAAAATCTGACTATGGTAATTTGAGGATAAAAAGAAAAAGAAATAAAAAATGCAACAAAAACAAAAGTCAACCTGAGGGAAAATTCGAATTTGTGTCTGAGGAGACACCCACCTGTTTTTTTGCTATATATTCTTCTTAACTGATAAACTCACTTGCTAACCAAGATATGTTATCACAAGATCAGACTTTACATTTAACTCAATATGTATACAAAATAAAAAAAATAGTAAAAGAGAAAGCTAAAAGAAAAGAAAAAAAAAGAAGAAACTAAGACAGCTGTGCTACTTGGCAACTTAACTCAGTACTGTTGACAGGTGTATTTTTGGTGTTTATTTAATTATTCACTTATTTCGTGTATCAAACTAGCTATCAAAAAATGTGATTACCTAATTGTGATTACCTAATTGTGTGTACGGGAAAGAGACCAAAGCTCGTATCTTCCCGTCTCCTGACCGGTTCCATTTTATACTTAGTGATACTTATCATACCTGTCCTTAAAACTATTGATTGAGATAGCAGTAACTACCTCCTCGCTTAGCGAATTCCAATTATCAACTACTCTTACACTGAAAAAGTATTTCCTTACATCCTGCAAAGAAGTTTTCTTACGAAGCTTCAAACTATGACCTCTAGTTCTAGAGCCAGCCATATCAAAATATCGATCCCTATGCACTCTATCATAACTATGAAGGAATTTAAAGACTGTCACCATATCCCCCCTCAATCTTCTAGCTTCGAGTGATGGTAAGTCTAATTCCCTCAGCCTCTCATCGTAACTGAGATTGCGTATTTCTGGCACCAGTTTCGTGGCATGTCTTTGAACTTTTTCAAGCTTAGCTATGTGCTTTTTCAAGCGTGGATTCCAAAAGGGGGCTGCATATTCGAGTTTTGGCCTCACATAGGTTACATAAATATTTCTGAACATTTCCTTGTCCATGTGCCTGAAGGCTACCCTTACATTTGATAAGAATGCATATGCTGCCCTTACTATGCCATTTATATGTATTTCTGGAGACAAATCTGCCAGTGTGTTTACTCCTAGATGTCTCTCATTTTCTGTCTCTTGAAGTTGTACTCCAGCCACCGAGTAGTCAAGCTTGGGCCTTCTTGCACTTGTACCCATTCTCATTACCTTACATTTTGAAGTATTGAATTTCATTTGCCACTTTTCTGACCACTCATGCATATTATTTAGATCCTCCTGAAGTTCTCTACCATTGTTCTCGTTGTTTTACTTTCTTCACAATCTTTGCATCATCTGCAAACATATTCATGAATGAATTTACAGACTCTGGTAGGTCATTTACATATACAAGGAACAAAAGTGGCCCTAAAAGTGAACCCTGTGGAACTCCACTACTAACTTTTCTCCATTCAAACACTGAGTGTCTTACTCTAACCCTCTGTTCCCTTCCTTCTAAGTAAGATTTTATCTATTCCAAAACATTTCCACCTATTCTAGCCATTGCATGCAGCTTCCTAATAAGTCTCCCATGTGGAACAGTGTCCAACGCTTTCTGGAAGTCTAGGAATATGCAATCTGCCCAGCCCTCTCTTTCCTGTAAGATTCGGCTTACCTCATCATAAAATTCTAATAAGTTTGTTACTGTTGATCTACCTTCTCTGAAGCCATGTTGCCTCACTGACAAAATGTTGAAGGATTCCAACTGAAGAGAGATATATTTCCTTAGTAATTTCTCCATAACTTTTGCAAGGAAACTGGTCTATAGTTCAGAGCCGTATCCCTCCTTCCCTTTTTGAAGATATGTATCACATTTGCTTGTTTCCAGCATCTTGGAATCTCCCCTGACTCCAGTGTGTGTGTGTGTGTGTGTGTGTGTGTGTGTGATTACCTAATTGTGATTACCTAATTGTGTTTACGGGAAAGAGCCCAAAGCTCGTATCTTCCCGTCTCCTGATCGGTTCCATTTTATACTTAGTGATACTTATCATACCTGTCCTTAAAACTATGGATTGAGATAGCATTAACTACCTCCTCGCTTAGCGAATTCCAATTATCAACTACTCTTACACTGAAAAAGTATTTCCATACATCCTGCGAAGAAGTTTTCTTACGAAGCTTCAAACTATGACCTCTAATTCTAGAGCCAGCCATATCAAAATATCGATCCCTATGCACTCTATCATAACCATGAAGGAATTTAAAGACTGTCACCATATCCCCCCTCAATCTTCTAGCTTCCAGTGATGGTAAGTCTAATTCCCTCAGCCTCTCATCATAACTGAGATTGCGTATTTCTGGCACCAGTTTCGTGGCATGTCTTTGAACTTTTTCAAGCTTAGCTATGTGCTTTTTCAAGTGCGGATTCCAAAAGGGGGCTGCATATTCGAGTTTTGGCCTCACATAGGTTACATAAATATTTCTGAACATTTCCTTGTCCATGTGCCTGAAGGCTACCCTTACATTTGATAAGAATGCATATGCTGCCCTTACTATGCCATTTATATGTATTTCTGGAGACAAATCTGCCAGTGTGATTACCTAATTGTGATTACCTAATTGTGTTTACGGGAAAGAGCCCAAAGCTCGTATCTTCCCGTCTCCTGATCGGTTCCATTTTAGACTTAGTGATACTTATCGTACCTGTCCTTAAAACTATGGATTGAGATAGCATTAACTACCTCCTCGCTTAGCGAATTCCAATTATCAACTACTCTTACACTGAAAAAGTATTTCCTTACATCCTGCAAAGAAGTTTTCTTACGAAGCTTCAAACTATGACCTCTAGTTCTAGAGCCAGCCATATCGAAATATCGATCCCTATCCACTCTATCATAACCATGAAGGAATTTAAAGACTGTCACCATATCCCCCCTTACTCTTCTAGCTTCGAGTGATGGCAAGTCTAATTCCCTCAGCCTCTCATCATAACCGAGATTGCGTATTTCTGGCACCAGTTTCGTGGCATGTCTTTGAACTTTTTCAAGCTTAGCTATGTGCTTTTTCAAGTGCGGATTCCAAAAGGGGGCTGCATATTCGAGTTTTGGCCTCACATAGGTTACATAAATATTTCTGAACATTTCCTTGTCCATGTGCCTGAAGGCTACCCTTACATTTGATAAGAATGCATATGCTGCCCTTACTACGCCATTTATATGTATTTCTGGAGACAAATCTGCCAGTATGTTTACTCCTAGATCTCTCTCATTTTCTGTCTCTTGAAGTTGTACTCCAGCCACCGAGTAGTCAAGCTTGGGCCTTCTTGCACTTGTACCCATTCTCATTACCTTACATTTTGAGGTATTGAATTTCATTAGCCACTTTTCTGACCACTCATGCAGATTATTTAGATCCTCCTGAAGTTCTCTACCATTGTTCTCGTTTTTTACTTTCTTCACAATCTTTGCATCATCTGCAAACATATTCATGAATGAATTTACAGACTCTGGTAGGTCATTTACATATACAAGGAACAAAAGTGGCCCTAAAGCTGAACCCTGTGGAACTCCACTACTAACTCTTCTCCATTCAGACACTGAGTGTCTTACTCTAACCCTCTGTTCCCTTCCTTCTAAGTAAGTTTTTATCCATTCCAAAACATTTCCACCTATTCTAGCCATTGAGTGCAGCTTCCTAATAAGTCTCCCATGTGGAACAGTGTCAAACGCTTTCTGGAAGTCTAGGAATATGCAATCTGCCCAACCCTCTCTTTCCTGTAAGATTTGGCTTACCTCATCATAAAATTCTAATAAGTTTGTTACTGTTGATCTACCTTCTCTGAAGCCATGTTGCCTCACTGACAAAAAGTTGAAGGATTCCAATTGAAGAGAGATATGTTTCCTTAGTAGTTTCTCCATAAGTTTGCAAACTATGCTGGTCAAGGAAACTGGTCTATTGTTCAGAGCCGTATCCCTCCTTCCCTTTTTGAAGATAGGTATCACATTTGCTTGTTTCCAGCATCTTGGAATCTCCCCCGACTCCAGTGACTCCTTAAATATGATACTTAGTGCCACTGATATTGTGTTTGCGCATTTTTTAAGCACATGAGGGGATATGTCATGAGGACCTGTAGCTTTATGAACATCTAAATCCATCAGCGCTTTGCGTACCTCTGTGGTTGTAAGGTTGATGTTCTCTAATACCGGCCCTTGAGCTTCTATCACTGCAATCTGAAGGGGTGGGGTATTTTCTACTGTAAATACTGACTGAAACTCCTTGTTCAATTCTTTGCAGATCTCTTCGTCCGTCTCAGTGATGCTTCCATCCGCTCTCTTTAGCCTTAAAACCTGTTCTTTTACCTTCAGTTTTCCTCTGATAAAGCTGTGGAAAAGCTTGGGATTTTCTTTAGCCTTCCTGGTGATGTCCCTCTCATAATCTCTCTCTGCCTCTCTCCTTTTACTTAGGTAGTCATTTCTTGCTCTTTTGTAGGTTTGCCAGGCATTTATGTTTTTTCTCCTCCTATACCTTTTCCAGCATTTGTCTCTCCACTCCTTAGCTCTTTTACACCCATTATCGAACCATTTCTCTCTGGCATGAATTACACCTACTTTGGTGACAGGTATGCAGCAATCTACTATCTTCCCATATTTCTCACAAAAGATGTCATACATTTCTTGTACAGATTTGTTGTAAAATAAGGTTTTCCAGTCAATAACTGCAAAAAGCTCATTCATTTTGATGTAATCTCCTTTCGGATAGTTCCTCCTCATGTCCTCAGTGCCTCTACTCTCAGGAAGAATATCTTCAATGATATACTCCATCAACAACACACAGTGGTCACTCTTTCCAATTGGTGGTTCATACTCAATATTTTCAATATCCAACACATTATCTGTGAATACTAGATCAAGTAGTGATGGCTCATCCCCACCCCTGGCTCTTGTTGGTTCCATTACATGTTGGTGTAGGAAATTCCCTTGTACGCAATCTAGGAATCTTGCCCCGAATGAGTCCTCACCACTGTGTGGGTCAAGATTTATCCAATCTATCTCTTTATGATTAAAGTCTCCCATAATCAAAATCCTACATTTTTTCATGTTAACAACTGAGTTTATGACTTCAATAGTACCTATATGACTTTCCTCATAAATTTCAAGCCTATTTTGGTTCCTTGGTGGGTTGTATACAACAGTTATTATAATGCTCTCTAACCCAGTATTTATGCGAGCAACAAGAAATTCCCTGAACTCACTTTCTATAGCCAAGTTTATTTCTTCAACTTGAATCCTCTCACTTATGAGCAGTGCTATCCCTCCACCAGTCCTCTCACATCTTTCAACCCTTAGTATTCTGAAGCCCTTAGGAAAAACTGTGACACTGTTTATGTCCTCACTCAACTTAGTCTCTGTAATTGCTACTATATCTGCCTTACTGTTGTGAATCCTATCTTTTAATTCTACTGCCTTACCAGCTAATCCATCAGCATTTGTGTATAACAATCTTAATGAGGCCCCATCCCCTGATCTTCTGTCATTATCTTCTTTATCTCCCCTTTGTCTGGAAGTATTCTGTAATGAAAATTTTTCTTCTCTTCTTCATTTCTTTCCTCATTTAACCTTCTTGCCTCTTGCAACAAGTTTTTGATCTTTCCCATCTCTTCCTGTGTTCTGTATCGTCTAATGAACACTTCTTTGCATTCTTGAAGGTCTTTTAGACTTTTTTTCTCAACAACATTTCCCTACATGTTTCCCCTCTCTCAAAGGTTACTTTTGTTGGTCTCGGCTTTCCTTCCCTCGAATATTTACCTAGTTGGTGTATGTTTACAATATCCTCAGGACCACATACTACTCCAAGTTTTCTTATCAGGTCTACAACCCTAGCTTTATTTTCTTCAAGTCTCCCCTGCCATGTTGGCTCCTGGGATTCACTTATGCCTGAGATTACCACTGTCTTCTCCTTATCAAGTGCCTGTCTGATGAGTGGGTTTGCCCTTTGCATCACAACGTCTTTCATTTTTTTGAGTACTGTCTCTTTATAGTCAACTGTTTGTATGTTTTCCAGTGCCACCACCTTTACAGCCTCTTTTACTGCCACATTCCCCTTTAGTGCATCAGCAAAGGACGTTTTCATGGCATCATTTTCCATATTCAGCTCCTGGAACTCTTTTCTGAACTGTTCAATGTTTTCCTTAATCTGGACATTCCAAGCAGCAATCTCGTCTCTCTCAGAAGAGAGCAGTGAACTAACATCTAATTCCTTTAGGTTGTCATTCAGCTGTTTGTTTTTATCTTCTTGTTCAGAAATTGTAGATTCTAGTTGACTCTTTTCCCCTTCCAGCTTCTTTATTCTTTTTTTCTAGTTCCTTTCTCTCCTGCCCTTGTGCTTTATTTGCTTCCTCCAAAGATCTTATTTGTTCTCTGAGTGTTTTATTCTCTTTCATTTCTCCATCCATATTCCGAATTTTATCATCAAGGCTTATAACCATTTCCTCTAACTTCTTGATTCTCTGTTTAAGTCCCCTGATGACTACCCCTTCTCCCGACCCATGGGTGGGAGAGGTTTGGGACAGAGATGGCCTCATTTTTATGTTCTCCCTCTCACAGAATATAGAAAGAAGATGAGAAAGAGGAAAAAAAAGAAGAGAAAAACTTTTAATTGAGCTTCACACAGAATTTTTATATCTCCATATAAGTGCTATTTAGTGACTCAGTTTGTCTCTTTTCTGGTAACACACATCTTAACTTAAAAACTTGACCATGGTAATTTAAGTATAAAAAGAAAAAGAAAAACAAAAATCAAACCCGAAGGAAAATTCGAATTTGTGTTTGAGGTGACACCCACCTGTTTCTGCTATATATTCTTCCTAACTGATAAACTGACTTGCTAACCAAGATATGTTATCACGGGATTAGACTTTACATTTAACTCAATATATATACAAAATAAAAAAAAAATAGTAAAAGAGAAAGCTAAAAGAAAAGCAAAAAAATGAAGAAAATAAGACTGCTGTACTACTTGGCAACTTAACTCAGTACTGTTGACAGGTGGATATTTGATAATTTTTTTTTCTTTTATTATTCAATTATTTCGTGTATCAAACTAACTAACTAGTTAATATAAATGGGAAGGATACTGATTTTAACAATATATAGAACCACAGGATCAGGTAAACGGTTTAAAAGCTTTCCTCAGTTTACACAAAAAATTAGGTAATGTGATGTGATGGCTCCACCTCTGGCAACTCTTCTAGATTTCCCTGAAGGCAGAACTGGACGGCAGCTTCTCTCTCTCCTCACGAAAAAGTTCTCAATTTTTTTTCCTTTAATATGAACAGTCTCGTCTTACAACAAATATAAGTTTTTGTACTCACAATACTCTGCAGGATTTCAGATTTATGGAAATTATGGTAAAGTTTTCCACTAAGCACTTAGTCACTCAAAACACCAGTAGTAATTTAAGAGGAGCAGTTTCGTGTGTCACTACCTAAATGTGTGATTACCTAATTGTGATTACCTAATTGTGTTTACGGGAAAGAGCCCAAAGCTCGTATCTTCCCGTCTCCTGATCGGTTCCATTTTTAGACTTAGTGATACTTATCATACCTGTCCTTAAAACTATGGATTGAGGTAGCATTAACTACCTCCTCGCTTAGCGAATTCCAATTATCAACTACTCTTACACTGAAAAAGTATTTCCTTACATCCTGCAAACAAGTTTTCTTCCGAAGCTTCAAACTATGACCTCTAGTTCTAGAGCCAGCCATATCGAAATATCGATCCCTATCCACTCTATCATAACCATGAAGGAATTTAAAGACTGTCACCATATCCCCCCTTACTCTTCTAGCTTCGAGTGATGGCAAGTCTAATTCCCTCAGCCTCTCATCATAACCGAGATTGCGTATTTCTGGCACCAGTTTCGTGGCATGTCTTTGAACTTTTTCAAGCTTAGCTATGTGCTTTTTCAAGTGCGGATTCCAAAAGGGGGCTGCATATTCGAGTTTTGGCCTCACATAGGTTACATAAATATTTCTGAACATTTCCTTGTCCATGTGCCTGAAGGCTACCCTTACATTTGATAAGAATGCATATGCTGCCCTTACTACGCCATTTATATGTATTTCTGGAGACAAATCTGCCAATATGTTTACTCCTAGATCTCTCTCATTTTCTGTCTCCTGAAGCTGTACTCCAGCCACCGAGTAGTCAAGCTTGGGCCTTCTTGCACTTGTACCCATTCTCATTACCTTACATTTTGAGGTATTGAATTTCATTAGCCACTTTTCTGACCACTCATGCAGATTATTTAGATCCTCCTGAAGTTCTCTACCATTGTTCTCGTTTTTTACTTTCTTCACAATCTTTGCATCATCTGCAAACATATTCATGAATGAATTTACAGACTCTGGTAGGTCATTTACATATACAAGGAACAAAAGTGGCCCTAAAAGTGAACCCTGTGGAACTCCACTACTAACTCTTCTCCATTCAGACACTGAGTGTCTTACTCTAACCCTCTGTTCCCTTCCTTCTAAGTAAGTTTTTATCCATTCCAAAACATTTCCACCTATTCTAGCCATTGATTGCAGCTTCCTAATAAGTCTCCCATGTGGAACAGTGTCAAACGCTTTCTGGAAGTCTAGGAATATGCAATCTGCCCAACCCTCTCTTTCCTGTAAGATTTGGCTTACCTCATCATAAAATTCTAATAAGTTTGTTACTGTTGATCTTCCTTCTCTGAAGCCATGTTGCCTCACTGACAAAAAGTTGAAGGATTCCAAGTGAAGAGAGATATGTTTCCTTAGTAGTTTCTCCATAAGTTTGCAAACTATGCTGGTCAAGGAAACTGGTCTATAGTTCAGAGCCGTATCCCTCCTTCCCTTTTTGAAGATAGGTATCACATTTGCTTGTTTCCAGCATCTTGGAATCTCCCCCGACTCCAATGACTCCTTAAATATGATACTTAGTGCCACTGATATTGTGTTTGCGCATTTTTTAAGCACATGAGGGGATATGTCATCAGGACCTGTAGCTTTATGAACATCTAAATCCATCAGCGCCTTGCATACCTCTGTGGCTGTAAGGTTGATGTTCTCTAATACCGGCCCTTGAACTTCTATCACTGCAATCTGAGGGGGTGGGGTATTTTCTACTGTAAATACTGACTGAAACTCCTTGTTCAATTCTTTGCAGATCTCTTCGTCCGTCTCAGTGATGCTTCCATCCGCTCTCTTTAGCCTTAAAACCTGTTCTTTTACCTTCAGTTTTCCTCTGATAAAGCTGTGGAAAAGCTTGGGATTTTCTTTAGCCTTCCTGGTGATGTCCCTCTCATAATCTTTCTCTGCCTCTCTCCTTTTACTTAGGTAGTCATTTCTTGCTCTTTTGTAGGTTTGCCAGGCATTTATGTTTTTTCTCCTCCTATACCTTTTCCAGCATTTGTCTCTCCACTCCTTAGCTCTTTTACACCCATTATCGAACCATTTCTCTCTGGCATGAATTACACCTACTTTGGTGACAGGTATGCAGCAATCTACTATCTTCCCATATTTCTCACAAAAGATGTCATACATTTCTTGTACAGATTTGTTGTAAAATAAGGTTCTCCAGTCAATAACTGCAAAAAGCTCATTCATTTTGATGTAATCTCCTTTCTGATAGTTCCTCCTCATGTCCTCAGTGCCTCTACTCTCAGGAAGAATGTCTTCAATGATATACTCCATCAACAACACACAGTGGTCACTCTTTCCAATTGGTGGTTCATACTCAATATTTTCAATATCCAACACATTATCTGTGAACACCAGATCAAGTAGTGATGGCTCATCCCCACCCCTGGCTCTTGTTGGTTCCATTACATGTTGGTGTAGGAAATTCCCTTGTACGCAATCTAGGAATCTTGCCCCAAAGGAGTCCTCACCACTGTGTGGGTCAAGATTTATCCAATCTATCTCTTTATGATTAAAGTCTCCCATAATCAAAATCCTACATTTTTTCTCCCGCGCCATGTTAACAAATGAGTGTGTGTGTGTGTGTGTGTGACACCAGGATGGGCCAAATAATAATAAAATAAAACTGCCCTCTTCGGGCCTGGGTATGAAGAAAACGTAAAGAGAAACAGAGAAGTAGAGTGTAATGACTTGTCAGAAGTGAAGGGATCATAAGAGATGTAGACGAACATCCAAGAATATTCAGTGTAGATGTAGGTATAGAAAAAAAAACCGTAACTGAAAGAAGACTTAACTTCGAACTGTCCTGGACTGTCATATTCAAGTCCAGGAGCTGTAGTATTGCAACGGACAGCTGTATCATGGGCCAACCTGCTACATATTATATATATCAAAGAATAGCCTCACCGTATTCCCTGCGTGTCGTAAAAGGTTACTAAAAGTGGACGGGGCGGGGGGACTAGGAATCCCCCCCTTGTATCAACCTCCTGCGAGACGTCAAAGAAGAAGGGGAGTAGAGGGGAGAATAACTTCTCCCCAAACTCTAGTTTTGGGGTGTCTAAATGTGCGTGGTTGTAGTACGATAGAGAGCAAAAGATGTGAGATTGGATATATGTTTGGTAAGAGGAGGATGGATGTATTGGCATTGTGTGAGACGAAGATGAAAGGAAAAGGAGAAGTGGCATTTGGTGATGTGACGGGTAGGGTGTCTGGGGTTGAAAGGGGGAGAGCGAGAGAAGGTGTGGCATTATTGCTGAGTGAATGGATGGTAAATCAGGTAGTGGAATGGAAAGAAGTGTCATCTAGGCTGATGTGGGTGAGGGCGAGGATAGGAAGGGAATGTTGGGCTTTTGTTAGTGCGTATGGGCCAGGATGTGAGAGAAGTGAGGAAGAGCGGGATGAATTCTGGAATGAGTTAACTAGATGTGTGGATGGTCTGAGTAGAAGGAACTACGTAGTTGTGTTGGGTGACGTGAATGCCAGAGTGGGTGATGGAGAGATAGAAGGTGTTGTAGGAAAGTATGGGGTACCAGGTGGGAATGAGAGTGGCGAGAGACTGTTAGATATGTGTGTGGAGCAAGAGTTGGTGATAGGTAATAGTTTATTTAAGAAGTTAATAAATAAGTATACATGGATGAGAGTGGCAAATGGAAGAGTGAAAGAAAGAGCATTTATGGATTATGTGTTGGTAGCAAAGAGCATGATTGGTAGAGTGAAAGATGTACATGCATTAAGGGGTGTGGCTGCTGGGATGTCTGATCATTTTTTGGTTGAAGCAAAAGTGGTGGTAGCAAAAGAGTGGGGAAATAGTGTGGGGGGATGTAGAAGGGAAATAGTGAAGGTGGAAGAGTTGAAAAAGCCAGAGAAGAGACAGGAATGTCAGGACAGGTTGAGAGTGGCATATGACAGGGTGAAAGAAAGAGAAGTTGGGGAGTTAGGGGAGGAATGTGGGTTGATGAAAGAATGTTTTTTGGGACATACAAGTGATGTGTGTGGAAAGAGGTTTGTTGGAGGTGGCATGAAGATGGGCAGCGAGTGGTGGAATGAAGGGGTGAAAATAAAGGTGGAAGAGAAAAAGAGGGCTTTTGAGGAATGGCTGCAGTGTAAAAGTAGGGAGAAGTATGAAAGATATAGGGAGAAAAATGTGGAAACCAAGCGGAAGGTATAGGAAGAGAAGAAGTTGGCAAATGTTAGGTGGGGACAGGATTTTAGTAGGTCATATGAGGAGAATAAAAAGGAGTTTTGGAAAGAAGTGAAGAGAGCAAGGAAGGGTGGATCGAGGATGGAAGAGACAGTGAAAGATGTGAATGGACAGTTGTTAAGAGGGAACGATGCAAGGAAAAGATGGGCAGAATATTTTGAGTGCTTGCTGAATGTTGAGGAAGATAGAGAGGCAGCTATAGTGGCAGTGGGAGGGGTTCAAGGGCCAGTAATGGGAGATGAAAATGAGAGAGAGATTACAAGAGAGGAGGTGAAAAGGGCATTGTATGAAGCGAAAGCAGGTAAAGCACCTGGAATGGATGGTGTGAGAGCGGAGATGTTGAAAGAAGGGGGTGTGACTGCATTGGAATGGTTAGTGAGAGTGTTTAATATATGCTTTATGTTGTCATTGGTGCCAGTGGATTGGGTGATTGCCTGTATAGTGCCCCTATACAAAGGTAAGGGAGATATGTATGAATGCAGTAATTTTAGGGGTATAAGTTTGTTGAGTGTGGTAGGAAAAGTGTATGGTAGGATACTGGTTAATAGGATTAGGGATAAGACAGAATATGTGATCGCGGAAGTGCAGAGTGGTTTTAGGAGAGGTAGAGGTTGTATAGATCAGATTTTTATAGTTAGGCAGTTATGTGAGAAATATTTAGCAAAGGGTAAGGATGTTTATTTTGCATTTTTGGATCTGGAGAAAGCATATGATAGAGTTGATAGAGAGGCTATGTGGAATGTTTTGAGATTATATGGAATCAATGGTAAATTGTTGCATGCAGTGAAGAGTTTGTATGAGGGTAGTAGAGCTTGTGTTAGGGTAGGGAATGAAGTGAGTGAGTGGTTTCCAGTGAGTGTGGGACTGAGACAGGGATGTGTGATGTCACCATGGCTGTTCAATTTGTATATTAATGGAGTTGTAAGAGAGGTAAATGAGCGAGTGCGTGGTCGAGGTTTGAGAATGGTAGATGGGGATGATAACGAGTGGGAGCTGAATCAGTTGCTGTTTGCAGATGATACTGTGGTGGTGGAAGATTCAGAGGATAAGCTGTGTCAGTTAGTGTCAGAATTTGGAATGGTGTGTGAGAGAAGGAAGCTGCGAGTGAATGTTGGAAAGAGTAAGGTTATGAGGTGTACAAGAAATGAGGATGGCGCTGGATTAAATGTTATGTTGAATGGAGAGACACTTGAGGAGGTTAATCAGTTTAAGTATTTAGGCTCGGTTATAGCTGCAAATGGTGGAGTGGAAGAAGATGTGTGTCACAGAGTGAATGAAGGATGTAAAGTGTTGGGTGCATTGAAAGGAGTGATGAAGAATAGAGGGTTGGAAATGAATGTTAAGAAAGTTTTGTATGAGAAAGTGGTTGTGCCAACTGTGATGTATGGATCAGAGTTATGGGGTATGAAAGTAAGTGAGAGACGGAAACTAAATTTGTTTGAGATGAAATGCCTGAGGAGTATGATTTTTGTATCTCGATTGGATAGGGTTAGGATTGAAGTGGTGAGAGCAAGAACAGGTGTGAGGAGAGAAAGTGCAGCCAGAGTAGATATGAATGTTCTGAGATGGTTTGGCCATGTGGAAAGGATGGATGATGAAAGGCTGCTGAAAAAGGTGATGAATGCGAGAGTTGATGGGAGAAATGCTAGAGGGAGGCCTAGGTTTGGATGGATGGATGGAGTAAGGAGAGCCCTGAATGATAGGAGGATGGATGTGAGGGAAGCAAGCGAGCGTGCTAGGAATAGGAATGAGTGGTGAGCGATTGTGATGAGGCTCTGATGGGCACCTGCTGTTACCACGGGGCTGCATCTTACAGAGATAGCCCTGTGGTAGGGGCAGTAGGAGGAGCTGGCAGTTGTGAAGCGACACAGGTTGTGGAAGAGCCGGGAGGATGGGCTGTGGCACTCCAGCAGTGCCACCTGAACGGTCGCTAGCTCCCTCGTCATTGCCCATAGAGCAAAGTAATCCCCCTATTTGTTTTCCTTTCTTGATGTCGGCTACCCCCCAATCAAAGGGGAAACAGCCAAGGTATATATATATATATATATATATATATATATATATATATATATATATATATATATATATATATATATATATATATATATATATATATATATAGAGAGAGAGAGAGAGAGAGAGAGAGAGAGAGAGAGTATGTGGTGCCAGATTGTATATTATTTTGTTTCGACAAACTGAAAATGTTCAATATTGATATATGCCACTCTTCTCTACAGCTTGGTGTTGCCATGGGTTTCTTATTACCCCCAACGATCGTTCCTGATTCTCCAGATAAAGATGAAGTTGGACATTGGCTCTCGGTTATGTTCTACGGGGTGGCTGCATTCTGTACCGTACTTTTCATACTTATCGTCTTGAGTAAGTTCATTTTTTAATTTTTATTCTGGGACTTTACCGTTGTCTTTGATGATTTTATAGAGTAGACTTGAGCGAGGATAAGGTACAAGGTGAGGAACTCATAATAACACTTATGTTGACAAAAGAAAGATAGAGCATATAGAGAAATGGAGGCAATCAGCGAATAATTTCCGAGTAGCCCAGACAAGAAAGCTAGTAGATATTTCTCTTGTACGTTCATGTAAAGCGAACTGAAGAGCTTGAACGAATAGCATAAGAGAAAAAAAAATGGAAAGAACAATGAAAATGAATGTAAGTGGAACATAATTAATTATAAAAACTTGAGAACACAATAATCGAAAAAATAAAAGTATTAATTGCAAGTACTCTCAGAGTCTGTGAGAAAAGGGATGGAGGGTTAATGCACAGAAAACATGCAAATTTTCTTTTTGTGCTGTAAGAAACTGGAACATTTGACCGGTATTAAATTCGTTGGCCCAGTAATGCAATTTGTTTACTTCTCATCAGCCATCAAGTGCTTAATCAAATCAGTTTTGATAAAATTTTAATTATCTATATGATTTCTGGATTTTCATTAAACTTTCAAATCTCAAAATAGTTTTAGACTAGGTAGATATAAGCAGGACTAAATCTTGATTCCATTACTTATAACAGAATAAAAGTCTTCGTGTTGTTTTCCATATAATATATTCTATGGAAGATGTCTTTTGTATATACTGAAAGCATATGAGAGTACATGGAATGCCTAGTGAAAGCTGGCAAATTTATTATTTTTCCTTATCGTTAAAGAATTCGAGAAACGAATGACTAACCCATTAACGACAGTGATATAATGCGAATAAAAGAAAATATGATAAAGAACAGTACTTGGAATAGCTATATAAATTATTTTAATATTACATGGTCGTGATTAATGGACGCATTGGTACTCGCACTTAATATCATGAACATGGACACAGTTCACGCCTTTAAGATAATAAAGCCCATCATCTAGGTATTTCAGGAAATGCCATAGCCATTTCAATATGTACACTCGGTGAAACACACATGGAATAGCAGTAAATGCCATAAATTTATAAGATTTCAGATAGGGTAGTGTGTACTTTGGACTTATTGTTATTGACAACCTTGCATACAGTTCACATTTTAGTCTTAATATGAAATTTTTGCGAGAATGTTGCTTAGCACATGGGCAGTATGGTAGGGCGACATATAAGAAATACTTGGAGGTGATGACATAACAAGGATCCTTTGTGGAATGACATTGATCATCTAGACTGGGACATCCATCATGAGGGCACAGGAAGTACTCATTCAGCTCATAACAAGCTCATGATGATGATGATGACGCTTAGCTTTGTTGTAGACTACACCCCCTTTCTCATCCTCATAGGGTAAGATTAAGGACAAAGCTATCCCTCTGTTTAAGTGGCAATGGCTCTGGTTTGTCTTACTGTTACTCAAGAACATCCTCTCTTCACTTTTGTTGATTTTGATGTTTACATTACTCTGGGCCTTTAGGAAGGCCATCCAGCCTTAATTCCCAACTGCAGTTTGTTTGTGTCCACCCTCATCTGAATGAAGATTAATAGTGACACGTAAAATGGCAAGCAACAACATTGTGAGATATATTATCTTAGGGAGTTAATAAACTGCTGTAAGCACATGTGGTTTTTTTTTTTGCATGAAAGGAATCAGGGAAATTAGTGTCCTTGCTATATGTATTTTAATATCATGCTTTTTTTTCTTATTATATATATATATATATATATATATATATATATATATATATATATATATATATATATATATATATATATATATATATATATATATATATATATATATATATATATATATATATATATATATATATTACAGTGGTACCTCTAGTTATGAACTTAATCCGTTGCTTAACACTGTTTGTGAGTGAAAATGTTCGTAACTCGAAACATTTAACCCATTAAGATTAATGTAAATCCAATTATCCTGTTCCCCGGCCCCAGAAATATACCTTTTTAAATTTTTTATGGGTTTCTATATTATAAAAATGTATAAATAATAGGTAAATTACCTTAATTATAAGAAGAAATTCTACTGTACTAACATAAAACATGGTACAGTACTGTATAATATTTATCTATGTGGTTGATTGTTGCTGGCACACTTGGATGGTGGTGGAGGAGAAGGAGGAGGAGAAGGACGACTCCTTTGAAGGAGAGTCACCTTCCATAAAAACGTCGGGCAGCTGTTCAGGTACAGGTTGTATATCTGGTGTTTTCTCTCTACATGTATGTTCTCTCTTGGAAGATGGTTCTTTGGCTGGTATTGGCACAAGAAAACAATCCAGAGAAAATTGTCTTTCTCTTTGCTAATAATTTTTTCTGAAATGAGATATCACATTGTTATTTAGAATGTTCACTACTCTGTTGCTCACAGTTTTGTCTGGGTGATGAGGCTCAATGAAAGCCTGCACATCACTTCACTTACTAAAAATTTCTTGAAACTTTTCACTTTGCACTCTTACCCTCTCATCCCACTCCTCCACTGATTGCTCCTCTTAGATAGTCTTCACCTGTTTATGTTGCAACTCGATCAATTCTTGTGTGGTGGGCTCATGTTTTTGGTCCTCCACCAGCTCCTCCACATCTTCCTCGTTGACTCCAAGCCCAGACTTTTTCCTGTGGCCACAATCTCAATCACTATGTTAACAGCTGTCTCCTTTTTGTATCCCTCGAAGTCTTTATTAGCCACACAACCTGACCAAAGTTTCCTCCAGGCAGACTGCAACTTGTGGTAAGAGACCTCTTTCCGTGCCTTGTCAATAAGGCCTATGCAGTGAAGGGTATTGAAGTGGTCTTCCAGAATTCACGCAGGGTCAAATCCGTGTTGTTGGTGACCTGGAAACACCTGGCAAAAAGACCCTTCATATACAGCTTCTTGAAATTTGAAATGACTTGCTGGTCTATGGGTTGGAGGAGAGGAGTGGTGTTGGGAGGCAGAAAATTGACGTATGAAGTGGTATTCGATAGCAAGGTCTTCTTCCAAACCTGGAGAATGGGCAGGAGCATTGTCCATTATCAGAAGACACTTAAGGGGCAAACCTTTTTCGTCAAGATATTTCTTGACAGCTGATGCAGAAACTTCAGTCAACCATTCTATGAATAGGATACGTGTTACCCAAGTCTTGCTATTCGACCTTCATAGCAATCTGAGTGTTCACTACTAAATCATGGTGTATCTGTAGAGCCTTTGTGCATATTATAGCCTCACTAACACTCTCTAGCAAGCCCTTTTTCATTAATCCAAACTAACAATAATTTTTCTACCTCTTCTATGATCCTCTAGTTACGTTAGCTGCCTTTAAGACCTCTTTATTCTTTAAAATAGTTTAGATGGTCAATTTTGCCATGTTATAATACTGTGTGGCGAGATCAGAAACACAAACACCGTTCTCATCTTTAGCTATTAATTCTTTTGTCGTTTCCACTGTAATACGTTTAGGCTTTATACCGCCACTATCACTAATACTTTTTATTTTATTAGGGGCCACAATGAGGGCTAGCTTAAAGTAAAGAGTAAAAAAATCTGAAAGTCTTCGGTGAAAGAACAACGAACGAACTTCACAGTGCGGGCACCAATGAAGAACTGAGAGCAAACACACGATTGCCCTGGTGGATGTGCATGTGTATGCGTGTTGTACCTCGAGGCTTGTTTGTGGGTCGATGCAAAATTTTTTCAAAAAATTTGTTCATAGGTCGATTTGTTCGTGGGTGGGCGATTTTGTAAATGGAGCTTCCAATATATATATATATATATATATATATATATATATATATATATATATATATATATATATATATATATATATATATATATATATATATATCACACACACCTAGTTCTCAGAATAATGCGAAGATAGGTTCTCAGAAGTGACGGATAAATGGAAAATCGAGTGAAAAAACGAGGCATTTTCCATAGGAAACAATGATAAAGGGCATAGATATGTTCCACAACCTAATATAGACACACTATGCCAGAGATATAAGATAAGTAAAACATATTTTATAAGTACATAACAAAGCAGAAAAGCCTGTAGTTATTTATAATAACATACAAATAGTGTACAGTATAAAAGATATACAGATTTACTGTACAGTAAACATATACCCTCTATTATGCGGTGGGCAACTGACATACACTGGGATGTGCATGGTGGTGGCGAGCACGAGGATACAAACGTTTTGCCGCCTCCGTATAAGCTGATACACCCTCGCACGCTATATCTTTGACGATATTATATCGAAAGTTTGTTTACTGTTTGTTCTTAATGTTTTTTCCATTGTCTTCATAATATCCGATCACATTAAACGATAGAAGAGGAGGAGGATGCGGGAGAATGAACCTCTATCGGCAAACTTTTTGCTGCTTCCTTATCAGCTGATGCTTATCACTATTCAGGCACAATATCTTACTCATAAAATATTTTTTTACTCACTCTATTTGGGGTTTATCTAATTTTCAAGATTATAGTATGTATTATTAATATTCCTTGGATCTAAACATTATTCTATCTTCTTTACATATCGACTGTGCTGCACGAAATCTAAACGTAAACAAAGTCAGCTGAGAGAAAAAGAAAACTATACAATTCGTTACAAAGAAAACATGTATCGGGGAAACTTAAATAAAATATATATTCTCTACACGCTATTTCCCTGATGATATTATATCAAAAGTTTGTTTGCTGTTTGTTCTTAATGCTTTTTTTAAATATTCTTCATAATGTTCGATCGCATTAAGTGATAGAACAGGAGGAGGATGCGGGAGAACATACCTCTATCGGCAAACGTTTTGTCACACTTTCGTATCAGCTGATTCACCCTATCACACTATTTCCCTGAGGATATTATATAAGAAATTAGTTTGCTGTTTGTTCTTAATGCAGTTTTTAAATTATCTTCATAATATTCGATCGCATTAAGCTGTAGAAGAGGAGGAGGATGTAGGAGAACGAACCTCTATCGGCAAACGTTTTGCCACACTTCCGTATCAGCTGATGCACCCTCGCACGCTATTTCCCTGACGATATTATATAGAAAATTTGTGTGCTGTTTGTTCTTAATGCTTTTTTTAAACTTTCTTCATAATATTTGATTGCATTGAGCGGTAGAAGAGGAGGAAAATGCGGGAGAACGAACCTCTTTTGGCAAACGTTTTGTCACACTTCCATATCAGCTGATGCACCCTCGCACGCTATATCCCTGACGATATTATATCGAAAATTTGTTTCCTGTTTGTTCTTAATGCTTTTTTAAAATTTTCTTCATAATATTCGATTGCATTAAGTGGTAAAAGAGGAGGAGGAATAAAGAGAATGAACCTCTATCGGCAAATGTTTTGTCACACTTCCGTATCAGCTAATGCACCCTCGCACACTATATCCCTGATGATATTATATTGAAAATATGTTTGTTGTTTGCTCTTAATGCTTTTTTTTTCAATTTTCTTTATAATATCCGATCGCATTAAGCGGTAGAAGAGGAGGAGGATGGCGGAAAAGTGCCTCCGAGTCAGTTGATTTTTTACAAAAATGAAATTATTATTTTTTTTTTGCATGGGTGTTAATCGTGAATTTCGTATTTTTTTTTACTATTATTTGTTAGGGGAGTTATTGCAATTGCACGGTTAAAAAAATTGTGGAAAAAAGCGAACAAGGTGTATATATATATATATATATATATATATATATATATATATATATATATATATATATATATATATATATATATATATATATATATATATTAGTAGAATGGATGGCTAGGGTTTTGAATGTATGCTTCAGGAAAGGAGGGTCCCAGTTGATTGGAAGAGTGCATGTGTAGTTCCACTTTACAAAGGGAAGGAAGATAAGTATGAGTTTAGTAGTTTTAGGGGAATTTGTTTGTTAAAAGTAGTTTGTAAGATATATGGAAGAGTGTTAATTGAGAAAATTAGGAAAGTACTGAGAGATTGATTGGGTTTAGGAGAGGAAGAGGATGTGTGGATGAGGTGTTTGCAGTAAGACAGGTGTGTGAGAAGTTCTTGGAGAAAGGTAGGAACACATTTTGGACTTTTATGGATTTCGAGAAAGTGTATGCCAGGGAAGATAGAGAGGGGTTGTGGGGGTGGTGCGACTGCATGAAATAAGTGGAAGTTTGTTGTATGGGGTGAAGAGATTTTACATGAATAGTAGTGTGCGTGAGAGGTGGGATTGGTATGAGTGTCTGGTTTGAGGTGAATCTAGGATTATGTCAAGGTTGTGTAATATCACCATGGTTATTAAATGTGTATATGGATGGAGTGGTAAGGGAAGTAAATGAAAGAGTATTAGACAGAGGCTTGGAACTAGTGGGTGAGGATGTAATGTTATGGAAATTTAATCAACTGCTCTTTGCAGATGATACTGTAATGGTGGTTAATACTGAGAGTGAATTGAATCATTTGGTGACTGAGTTTATTATTGTATGTGAAAGAAGAAAGTTGCGGGTGAATACTGGTAAAAGTAAAGTCATGAGATGCATGAGGAGTGTTAATGTTGCCAGACTGAATGTAGGAGTGAATGGGGAGTTGCTTAAAGAAGTTGGGAGATTTAAGTATCTGGGGTCGCATGTACCAAGGAGTTGAAAAGTGAATGTAGAAGTAAATCACAGAGTGAAAGAAGCAAGTAAATGTATAGGTGGGTTAAAAAGTGTAATGCGAAATAGATATTTGGGAGTGAATGCAAAGAGAAGGCTATATGAAGTGTGATTGTGCCAACAGCATTGTATGGAGCAGAGACTTGGAATGCAAGAGAGAATGAAGGGAACAAGTTGAATGTAATGAAGATGAGGTGTTTGAGAGGTATGATTGCTGTATCTAGAATAGATAGAGTAGGAAATGAGGAAGTCAAACAGAGAACGTTTGTTGGAATGAAGCTGTCGGATAGGTTAGATCAGAGAGTGTTGAGTTGGTTTGGACACATGGAAAGGATGACTGAACAGTGAAGAGTGTGGAGTGCAGAAATGATTGGAGTTAGGTCAAGAGGGAAACCTAGAATGAGTTGGCTGGATGGCGTGAAAAGAGCATTGAATGCACATGGAATGTCAGTGGAACAGGGAAGAGTGCGTGCAAGAGATAGGAATGAGTGGAGGAAGATTGTGCATTTATGACTTTGCCCAAATGGATTCCTCGTACCTGCTAGCTCAGTGAATTGTGACGGATGGGTGTGAGGGAGTTGTCATGTAATGAAGCGGTGTGGGAACCAGCTTCGGCTGTCAGGTCTCGTTGTAGAATATCCATGCACGCTTACCTTGTGGGTAACCCAAGCAGGGTGGAAGGGGGGGAGATGTGGCAACCCTTTATACCCAAGGAGCTGAGAGGAGTGGTTGAACTATGTGTGGATTTTGGTGAATGCGCATTTCTTGGTTCGGCTACCTCCCTTACAAGGGGGAAAGAGGCATATATATATATATATATATATATATATATATATATATATATATATATATATATATATATATATATATATATATATATATATATATATATATATATATATATATATATTAGCATACAGTACTAAATGATAAGGTAGCTCATCAGTGAAACAACACATAGAAAAAATAACCCTATATTTCAGATCCTAACTGGACCCCTTCTCAAGCATTTGTGCTTGAGAAGGGGTCCAGTTAGGATCCGATATATAGCGTTATTTTTTCTATGTGTTCTCTCACTAATGGTCTTCCTTACTATATATATATATATATATATATATATATATATATATATATATATATATATATATATATATATATATATATATATATATATATATATATATATATATAGTTGGTCCCGAATGAGATTGGGAGTTGAATTAAATGCGAAAACGAAACCACGAGTGAGGTTGGGGGAAACTGTAATATGAACACAGTGGCATTCAGATAGCATGCGTTCCTTCCTAGTATAGCAGATATAAGCTGTAAGGTCTGTTTCCCTATTGACCTTCTTTGGTGTAGTTGGTAGCGCCTTGGCTTAGTAATTACAAATCCCAGGTTCAAGTCCCGGTTGAGGTAAAAATGATTCATGTTTTCACATCTGGTAATGTGCTTATTTGATTATTGTTGGTCCCGAATGAGATTGGGAGTTGAATTAGATGCGTATGCGAAACCACAAGTGAGGTTGGGGGAATCTGTAATATGAACATAGTGGCATTCAGATAATATGCATTCATTCCTAGTAAAGCAGATATAAGCTGAAAGGTCTGTTTTCCTTTTGACCTTCTGTGGTGAAGTTGGTACCGCCTTGGCTTAGTAATTATAAGTCTCAGGTTCAAGTCCTGGTCGGGGTAAAAATGATTCAGGTTTACACATATGGTAATGTGCTAATTTGGTTATTATTGGTCCCGATTGAGAATGTGAGTTGAATTAAATGCGAAAACAAAGCCACGAGTGAGGTTGAGGGAAACTGTAATATGAACATAGTGGCAATCAAATAGAATGCGTTCATTCCTAGTGTAGCAGATATAAGCTGTATGGTCTGTTTCCCTTTTGACCTTCTGTGGTGTAGTAGGTTGTACCTTGGCTTAGTAATTATAAGACCCAGGTTCAAGTCCCGTTCGGGGTAAAAATGATTCATATATATATATATATATATATATATATATATATATATATATATATATATATATATATATATATATATATATATATATATATATATATTTATTTATTTATTTAGTAAGGGCATACACTCAGGGTAACGATTACATCTGCCGAAACAAGTCCTTCGTAAGAAGGCAACCGTCCTAGTCTTTAGTAGAAAAGGGAGTTTGTGACGTAAAACCGAATCCATCCATATATATATATATATATATATATATATATATATATATATATATATATATATATATATATATATATATATATATATATATATATATATATATATATATATATAGATCATTTTTTTTATACCTTTCCTTTTCAATTCTTAAACTGGACATGACAATCCAAGCTTTTTGCTTGTAAAAATTAAGCATCTCAGTTTTGTCTGGTATGTTCATGCCAAATTATTTTATTTTCATGTGGGTTGTGATAATGGTTAAAAGATATTTTAGATGAACTGCACTTCTTTCTTTCAGTATGTCTGTCTCTGCTTCAAAATCTTTATTCCCTTTACAGTTTTCAAGGAAAAGCCACCAACACCACCAAGCACAGCTGCTCTCTTCCAAGAAGAGACTGGATCCTACTTCAGAGGGGTTGTCAGGTAGGTTTTTTTTTTTTTTTTTTTTTTTTTTTTTTTTTTTTTTTTTTTTTTTTTAATGAAACAAGGAAAACTTTATGTGGTGCACAGTGATATACAGTCCTGCACTACAATTACATTCCTTGGGACCACAGTAGGCAAGAAGTTAAAATGCTAGTCTCGGGAGTTGATAGACCAGTGATTGAGCCCACTTTGGAGTACTAGGAAGGGCATTCCATCTTAATCCCCTAGCCACACTGTCTCTCATCTCAGGGCCTAGTCCTCTAAATCTTTGGGTCCTCTGTACTTTGAGTGTTTTTTCTGTCTGTCGTTTTCCTTTGTGTGACATTACCTCATCTTTGCCTTGTCATTAACCTTTTTCTTTTCCTTCGTCTTTATTGATGAGGGCAGTTTTTGCCTGTCCCAGCGTCACACTCATAAAAAAACAAAAACAAAAATCAAGGATTTACTGTAAATGCATTTCTTGCTTTTAGCTGATTTTAATATTTTGGCTACGAAGGCAAAGGGAAACAACGGAGTACTGATCGCATGCGAGTCTACAGTATTATGTACTCTGTTGTTTCCCATTTCCATCTTAGCCAAAACATTCACGTTTAGCTATTCACTGATATTCCTGTTTAATTACAATATCTGCTAAAATTTATAAATTTGCTGTATTATATGTGGAACGATGTACCGTATTAATATAAACCCCTGTACTGATATCAACATTCACTTAGGAGTCCTCCTTGATAATGTGAAAGACACTGATATATTGTTAAAAAGATATAAATAGAGTATATGCTTTTATAAACTGCTTAATATCAGTGTTGTTAAATGATGGTCAATTACCTTGCGTTTAGGATACTTCAGCCTCATATCTTTGGTTTAGGGCAGTAGAGCAATTCAACATAACCTGGTATGAGCTATATTTAATTTGCAGTAAAGATAGATTATATATACAAAAATGGTATGTGCTCAAGTTTACATTATTTAGACTTATCTACTACCCTCTCCTACCCCCAAAACGATATAACAATAAGTAATATAAACTGGTAGTCATTATAGAACCTGTTTTCAGTGTTGTCTCTTGGTCGGCTCCACTTTTATGCTCAGTGATGCTTATCATATACTATGTCCCTAAAACTATGAATTGAGTTAGCGTTAACTACCTCCTCACTTAGCGAATTATAATCATCATCTTACACTAAAAAAGTACTTCCTTATATCTTGCAAAGCTTTCTTACAAAGCTTCAAACTATGACCTCTAGGTCTAGAGACAGCCATTTCAAAATATCGATCTCTATCCACTCTGTCAACATCATTAAGGGATATAAAAACAGTCACCATATCCCCCTTATTCCTCTAGCTTCGTGTGATGGTAAGTCTATTTCCCTTAGCCTCTCCTCACAATGGAGATTGCGTATTTCTGGCACCAGTTTTGTGGCATGTCTTTGAACTTTTTCCAGCTTATTTATATGCTATGTCAGGTGCAGATTCCAAAAGGGGGCTGCATATTATAGCTTTGGCCTCACGTTTGTTTGCTTGTTTGTTTCGGTTTTACGTCACGAACTCCCTTTTCTACTAAGGGCTAGGACGGTTGCCTTCTTGCGAAGGACTTGTTTTGGCAGATGTAATCATTACCCTGAGTGTATGCCCTTACTAACCTCAGTCCGTGACGGGGCGCAAACCCTCGACCTGCCGCCTCAGAGTCACGGATGCTACCATTTTGCCACAGAAAATGGCCTCACGTAAGGCCACCTCTCTAGATCCATGCTTCTCATGAATCTGATAGCTGACTGCATAGCAGATACTGGGCTGCACCAGACTGTAGTAATGAGGCAAATAAAGTGGTCCTTGCAGTATGCATAATTTTATATGTTGATATGCATTACAAATGCAAGAGACACGATAGAATTATCCATAATTTAAGATTGTTTGACTCCAGAATTTAAATTAGGATATAAAATTTCTTGTAATGAAGATTATTAAGACTTCATTTCTTTTTAAGGAAAAGCTTGATTTTTACACGGAAAGGCATATATTATACATTCTAACTCCTTTTTTTTGTAAGAAAATATTTAAGAATGCCTATTACTGTTTGAAAAAAGCTTGATTTTGTTATAGATATTCATTGTGTTTTTACATTCCAATTGTATTGCAGGAAAGTTTAGAACCATTCCTATTTTGGTACCACTGGAGTGTGATTCCTACTGACAGATTCTCGCTGGAGTGCAATGCCTACCTAAGCAATTGATTAACAAAATATTAATAACACATACAGTATATATTGAGTCAGTTCTAAAATTTAAATATGGATATGAAGTAAAAGTGAAAATAATAATCCACAATTATGTTACCTAACCTTCAGCAGCACCATTATGGTAAAAATTGCAATAAGAATGGACTATTTTTTTCATATTTACTGAATGTTTATATTCAGCTTTCATTGATCAAATATATTTGTGCTGTTATTGTGCTTTTCTAATGACCTGCTCAAGTAGGAATCACACTCCAGCAGAATTTTGTTGTTAGGAATCACACGCTAGCAGAACTCCATATTCTATTCAATAGAATGATATTGCAGATGTGGTATAGGCCTGACCCTGTACTAAACTTGAGAAGCTGCACTATTTATTAATGCTTTACACCACTCTATAAATAAGAATAAGCAGAAATAACTAGTGTAGAAAGATTTCCATTTGAAACTTAAGATAATGAATGGAATTCAGTGTCTTTAGAGTAGAGAAATCCTCAGGGCTTAGCAGCATTGCCTAAACCTTTATTGTTTGTATAAGTAAAGTCCTGTATACTTTCCAGGTTAATGAAAAATTGTGGGTATGTCTTACTGCTGATATCTTATGGCATGAATGTCGGTGCTTTTTATGCCATTTCTACACTACTTAACCAAGTGGTTCTCTCGCACTTTCCAGTAAGTGAAACACGTGAGTGTACTTTGTTTTCTTTACATATTATATATCCTATATTAACTAAAGGCGTATGGGGTTAAGATTTAATAATATAAATTAAGTATTTTGTATTGGTTCATGCAAAGTAATTTATTTGTAGCTTTCCATGTACATATACAGTATAAGGTTTTTTATTCTCTTCTAAGATACTGCACTTATTTTAAATTTTATATTTAAGGAACGAAATTAGAAATACATATTGCCTTTTCTCATTTAAATCCATGAAAGTGGAAGAGGCAGTGTTTGATTGGAGCTACTTTGTGAGCCAGTTTCATATGCAAGAGAGAGAGAGAGAGAGAGAGAATATATATATATATATATATATATATATATATATATATATATATATATATATATATATATATATATATATATATATATATATATATATATATATATATATATATATATAACCAAATAAGCACATTACATATGTGAAAACATGAATCTTTTTTTTTTCCCGACCGGGACTCGAACCTAGGACTTATGATTACTAAGTCAAGGCGCTACCACTACACCGCAGAAGGTTAAAAGGAATCCAACCTTATAGCTTATATCTGCTATACTTAGGAATGAACTCATTCTATCTGAATGCCACTATGTTCATATTACAGATTCCCCAACCTCACTCGTGGCTTCATTTTAGCATTTAATTCAATTCCCAATCTCATTCGGGCCATGAAATAACCAAATAAGCACATTACATATGTGAAAACATGAATCAATTTTTACCCCGACCGGGACTCGAACCTAGGACTTATGATTACTAAGTCAAGACAGTGATAATCTCAGGCATAAGCGAATCCCAGGAGCCAACATGGCAGGGGAGACTTGAAGAAAATAAAGCTAGGGTTGTAGACCTGATAAGAAAGCTTGGAGTAGTATGTGGTCCTGAGGATATTGTAAACATACACCAACTAGGTAAATATTCGAGGGAAGGAAAGCCGAGACCAACACAAGTAACCTTTGAGAGAGGGGAAACATGTAGGGAAATATTGTTGAGAAAAAAAAGTCTAAAAGACCTTCAAGAATTCAAAGAAGTGTTCATTAGACGATACAGAACACAGGAAGAGATGGGAAAGATCAAAAACTTGTTGCAAGAGGCAAGAAGGTTAAATGATGAAAGAAATGAAGAAGAGAAGAAAAATTTTCATTACAGAGTTCTTCCAGACAAAGGGGAGATAAAGAAGATAATGACAGAAGATCAGGGGATGGGGCCTAATTAAGATTGTTATGCACAAATGCTGATAGATTAGCTGGTAAGGCAGTAGAATTAAAAGATAGGATTCACAACAGTAAGGCAGATATAGTAGCAATTACAGAGACTAAGTTGAGTGAGGACATAAACAGTGTCACAGTTTTTCCTAAGGGCTTCAGAATACTAAGGGTTGAAAGATCTGAGAGGACTGGTGGAGGGATAGCACTGCTCATAAGTGAAAGGATTCAAGTTGAAGAAATAAACTTGGCTATAGAAAGTGAGTTCAAGGAATTTCTTGTTGCTCGCATAAATACTGGGTCAGAGAGCATTATAATAACTGTTGTATACAGCCCACCAAGGAACCAAAATGAGGAAAGTCATATAGGTACTATTGAAGTCATAAACTCAGTTGTTAACATGGCACGGGAAAAAAAAATGTAGGATTTTGATTATGGGAGACTTTAATCATAAAGAGATAGATTGGATAAATCTTGACCCACACAGTGGTGAGGACTCATTCGGGGCAAGATTCCTAGATTGCGTACAAGGGAATTTCCTACACCAACATGTAATGGAACCAACAAGGGCCAGGGGTGGGGATGAGCCATCACTACTTGATCTAGTGTTCACAGATAATGTGTTGGATATTGAAAAAATTGAGTATGAACCACCAATTGGAAAGAGTGACCACTGTGTGTTGTTGATGGAGTATATCATTGAAGATATTCTTCCTGAGAGTAGAGGCACTGAGGACATGAGGAGGAACTATCCGAAAGGAGATTACATCAAAATGAATGAGCTTTTTGCAGTTATTGACTGGAGAACCTTATTTTACAACAAATCTGTACAAGAAATGTATGACATCTTTTGTGAGAAATATGGGAAGATAGTAGATTGCTGCATACCTGTCACCAAAGTAGGTGTAATTCATGCCAGAGAGAAATGGTTCAATAATGGGTGTAAAAGAGCTAAGGAGTGGAGAGACAAATGCTGGAAAAGGTATAGGAGGAGAAAAAGCATAAATGCCTGGCAAACCTACAAAAGAGCAAGAAATGACTACCTAAGTAAAAGGAGAGAGGCAGAGAGAGACTATGAGAGGGACATCACCAGGAAGGCTAAAGAAAATCCCAAGCTTTTCCACAGCTTATTCAGAGGAAAACTGCAGGTAAAAGAACAGGTTTTAAGGCTAAAGAGAGCGGATGGAAGCATCACTGAGACGGATGAAGAGATCTGCAAAGAATTGAACAAGGAGTTTCAGTCAGTATTTACAGTAGAAAATACCCCTCCCCCTCAGATTGCAATGATAGAAGCTCAAGGGCCAGTATTAGAGAACATCAACCTTACAGCCACAGAGGTATGCAAAGCGCTGATGGATTTAGATGTTCATAAAGCTACAGGTCCTGATGACATATCCCCTCATGTGCTTAAAAAATGCGCAAACACAATATCAGTGGCACTAAGTATCATATTTAAGGAGTCACTGGAGTCGGGGGAGATTCCAAGATGCTGGAAACAAGCAAATGTGATACCTATCTTCAAAAAGGGAAGGAGGGATACGGCTCTGAACTATAGACCAGTTTCCTTGACCAGCATAGTTTGCAAAGTTATGGAGAAACTACTAAGGAAACATATCTCTCTTCACTTGGAATCCTTCAACTTTTTGTCAGTGAGGCAACATGGCTTCAGAGAAGGTAGATCAACAGTAACAAACTTATTAGAATTTTATGATGAGGTAAGCCAAAGCTTACAGGAAAGAGAGGGCTGGGCAGATTGCATATTCCTAGACTTCCAGAAAGCGTTTGACACTGTTCCACATGGGAGACTTATTAGGAAGCTGCAATCAATGGCTAGAATAGGTGGAAATGTTTTGGAATGGATAAAAACTTACTTAGAAGGAAGGGAACGGAGGGTTAGAGTAAGACACTCAGTGTCTGAATGGAGAAGAGTTAGTAGTGGAGTTCCACAGGGTTCAGTTTTAGAACCACTTTTGTTCCTTGTATATGTAAATGACCTACCAGAGTCTGTAAATTCATTCATGAATATGTTTGCAGATGATGCAAAGATTGTGAAGAAAGTAAAAAACGAGAACAATGGTAGAGAACTTCAGGAGGATCTAAATAATCTGCATGAGTGGTCAGAAAAGTGGCTAATGAAATTCAATACCTCAAAATGTAAGGTAATGAGAATGGGTACAAGTGCAAGAAGGCCCAAGCTTGACTACTCGATGGCTGGAGTACAACTTCAAGAGACAGAAAATGAGAGAGATCTAGGAGTAAACATACTGGCAGATTTGTCTCCAGAAATACATATAAATGGCATAGTAAGGGCAGCATATGCATTCTTATCAAATGTAAGGGTAGCTTTCAGGCACATGGACAAGGAAATGTTCAGAAATATTTATGTAACCTATGTGAGGCCAAAACTCGAATATGCAGCCCCCTTTTGGAATCCGCACTTGAAAAAGCACATAGCTAAGCTTGAAAAAGTTCAAAGACATGCCACGAAACTGGTGCCAGAAATACGCAATCTCAGTTATGATGAGAGGCTGAGGGAATTAGACTTACCATCACTCGAAGCTAGAAGAGTGAGGGGGGATATGGTGACAGTCTTTAAATTCCTTCATGGTTATGATAGAGTGGATAGGGATCGATATTTTGATATGGCTGGCTCTAGAACTAGAGGTCATAGTTTGAAGCTTCGCAAGAAAACTTGTTTGCAGGATGTAAGGAAATACTTTTTCAGTGTAAGAGTAGTTGATAATTGGAATTGGGTAAGCGAGGAGGTAGTTAATGCTATCTCAATCCATAGTTTTAAGGACAGGTATGATAAGTATCACTAAGTATAAAATGGAACCGATCAGGAGACGAGAAGATACGAGCTTTGGGCTCATTCCCGTAAACACAATTAGGTAATCACAATTAGGTAATCACAGAGGGTTAAAAGGAATCCAACCTTATAGCTTATATCTGCTATACTTAGGAATTAACGCATTCTATCTGAATGCCACTATGTTCATATTACAGATTCCCTAACCTCACTCGTGGCTTCATTTTAGCATTTAATTCAATTCCCAATCTCATTCGGGCCATGAAATAACCAAATAAGCACATTACATATGTGAAAACATGAATCATTGTGGTGTAGTGGTAGCGCCTTGACTTAGTAATCATAAGTCCTAGGTTCGAGTCCCGGTCGGAGTAAAAGATGATTCATGTTTTCACATATGTAATGTGCTTATTTGGTTATTTCATGGCCCGAATGAGATTGGGAATTGAATTAAATGCTAAAATGAAGCCACGAGTGAGGTTGGGGAATCTGTAATATGAACATAGTGGCATTCAGATAGACTGCGTTCATTCCTAAGTATAGCAGATATAAGCTATAAGGTTGGATTCCTTTTAACCTTCTGTGGTGTAGTGGTAGCACCTTGACTTAGTAATCATAAGTCCTAGGTTCGAGTCCCGGCCGGGGTAAAAAAAAAAATTATTCATATATATATATATATATATATATATATATATATATATATATATATATATATATATATATATATATATATATATATATATATATATATATATATATATATATATATATTATTTTTATTTAGGCTGATAATCAAAAGGGTTGCTACAATAGATAGAAAAAAATGGCCCAATTTTACTTAAAGCTTCACAAATTCCAAAAGCAGGGCTCATGCTTCCCTAGTTTACTTGGCTCAATCTTTTGGGACTTAATGTAATATGTCTTAGAGACATAATTCTCTCATCTTTTCTCTGGCTGCTTCTATCCTTAATGTTCTTTAAATTTATTGACTATATATACACCTTGAATATCTATTTTCTTCTTTTTCCTATTTTTTGTATTCATCCTTTTCCTTGATCGTTACGAATATAAACATCATTATACTATAAAAGGCCGCCATCCGGCATCAGTGTTTGATTACACCTTTTACAGACAGAAAAATTCTTCTAGTTTAAAAATACAGGTAAACCTGTGACACATTCAAAAGTATTCCAGTTAGCAGAGCTGTTGCAGAGGGTATACCATATCCAAATGAACAAGCTACCATAAGGCTGTCATCATGTTGGCGATAAAGTTATCATAATATTTTGTGACTCTTTAAATATGCAGTTTGAATTAAAGTGACAGAGCAGTGCCAATCCCAAGTATATGCAGGCTGAAAGTTACTCTCATTACTGTGGTGATTCTTGAGGCATTTTTGATAGACTTAGAACATTGAGAGTATGGAATGCTGTGGAAATTGAATCAATCGCTTTTTGCTGAGAATGAATTGAATCATTTGGTGACTGAGTTTGCTAAGGTGTGTGAAAGAAGGAAAAGTGTGAAAATTAAAGCCATGAGATGCACAAGCAGTGTAAATGTTGACAAATTGAATGTGGAGTTGCTTGAAGAAGTTGAGAGTTTTAAGTATTTGGGGTCGTACGTGGCAATGAATGGACGAGTGGATGTTGAGGTAAATCATAGAGTGAAGGAAGCCAGTAAGTGTGTAGGTGGGTTGAAAAGTGTAATGAGAAGTAGGTATTTAGGAATGAATGCAAAGAGAAGGATATATGGTGTGATTGTGCCGACAGCATTATATGGAGCAGAGACTTGGAATGCAAGAGAGGTGTAATGGAGATGAGGTATTTGAGAAATATGATTTGTGTATCTAGAATAGATAGAGTAAAAAATGAGGAGGTCAGGTAGAGAACGGGTGTTGAAGGGAAGCTGTCACATAGGTTACATTAGAGAGTATTAAGTTGATATGGACACATGGAAAGGATGAGTGATGAACGAATGACGAAGAGAGTGTGAAGTGCTGAAGTGGTTGGATTAGGGCCAAGAACAAGACCTAGAGTGAGACGGATGGATGGCGTGAAAAGGGCATTGGATGCACTTGGAATGCCATTGGAGCAGGGGAGAGAGCATGCGAGAGATAAACAAACAAACATTTATTTCCATTTTGACCATGGCTATCCTTTTGCAAAACTAAGAGTACACTTAAAAGTAGACATGTAATTGACCTGATAAGTAAGAGGATAAGACATACACTTACAATAAACAAATATAGCTTTCCTAGAAAATTAAGATTATCCTGAGTTAACAGATGTGTATTAAAATTATAATAAGAATAATCATAATTAAAACAGTAACAATAATGTTAAGAATAAAGTAGAAATAATAATATTCGATACAGGATCGTTGTTATCGGCATCACCACCATATATGCACTCCTTACTGTGGGGGGGTTTTTAAAGATGCTAGAGTGTTGTTAAGATTCTGTTTTACTAAGGGGACTCAAAGTACCGAGCTCGGTTAAGAGCTCACAAACAGACAGGACAGATATTTGTACTTGAACACCCCATGCCTAATACCATTAGTCGGTTAAATGAAACTCAGAATTCAACTTTCTTTTAATTTTGGAAATGCAATGACATTAAAAGAATTGAATTAAATTTCTCAAATTAAATTTTATGAAATGCTGCCTCGCATCCCGGAGGAGGTGAGTATGAGTTCGTTTCCCGGCACCACGGACGTATGCCAAGACTTTGGCCTCAACTCGATGATTACCTCTTTCACACAGGCAGAGTAGAATACAGGACACTGCAATTTCAGAAACAGAAATGACACACTGTTTATAATGGGAAACTGAAAGCATGAGCACACCTATAATGAGTTTCCAATGTCATTCTACTGGATGAATATATATAGGTTATTCACAGCTAACCAGAAATATTTATGCTACCATAATAGCATACAAAACATTAATTCTTTACTGGTTTTAAAGAAAATAATATATTCACAATAAATGAAGAATAAGCAAGACAAATACAGTACTGTATGTATTCCCTAAATTGTGGGCAACCACAAAAGTTGCAATGCTTATTACTGATATGCAATTAATATGGTAAAACACTCTATTTAGGGTAAAGGAAGAATCTACGAGATAAATACAGTATTCATTCACTTTTAGTTATCAGGAACTTTGCAATAAAAAAAGGGTGCAAAACCACCTTTTGAGGTATTTGCAACTTATAACTCAAAACACTTTATCCCCAACATATGAAGAATTAGCAAGATAAATACGGTATGCATTCATTAAATTGTGGTTAACAAGAAATATTTGCATAGCCAACTGGGAAAAATTACCTTTTGAATATTTGCAATTTGGCTTTTTGGCAAATAGCTTTATTGACGAGTTTTTGAAGTAAAAACACTTTATTTACGATGATAGAAAGGGGTGAAATGAAATTAGAATTTATTAGGAAGAGAGATAGATTTTTACGGGCTCATAACTAGTCTTCAGAGGATGAGATTTTCGTTTATCACATTCAGTGAAAAGAAACTTCTCAGCAATATATATCAGCTGTAATTTACAGGTTAAGGAATTAACTTTGGCATGTGAGATTCCAGTGTGGTAATCTACAAAATTTCGTGTGACTTGGAATGGAATCTGAGAATAGAAATCCATAAGATTTATCCAGTAACGAATGTAACTAATTCTCGAAAATAAACCAATTTGCTTGACCCACGAGCTTTACCATACACTATCCCTCACCTTGTTGTGCCAGATGAATTCCTTGTTGTGCTAGATGAATTCCTGTGAAGATGCCATGTAATTAATATTGAAAATAAACTTGGACTACCCAGGCGAGATGTTGCCTCTGGGCAGTCTTGGCGCCAAAAAAAAAGCGTCTCCTTGTTGTGCTTCGTGACGTCATCTGAAGGAGATATTCCTAGAGCAGTAATTGGCTCTGATTTCATTTTAAGGACTATTTTAGTGGTGGTCCCTGGCAGGCAATTATAGCAGAGATGCAAGGGAGAGACAGTATTTTTAGGTGCAACAAGTGGAAGCAAATAAAATAAAACGAGAATAATAATGAAAAGTTAGGTTACTGGTTATTCTTTTCTTAATTTTCTTGGCTCGGAGCAGGCAGAAAAATAGGAGCAGCCTTTATATTGGGGCTATACTTCTACACGTACAAGAAGAGTAAATAAGCTATTTTTACAATTAGCTATAAGCTAAAATACAAATTGCAAATAATCATAATCTGCGAAAGTCAAGAAGTGGGAATTATTTTATTAGTTAGAAAATAACAGTTATGTTAAAGGGAATTAATTTTTTTAGTTAGAAAATAACAGTTATGTTACTAATTTATTTAATAAGGCATCTAACAGCCTCTGTTGACATTGAGCGAAACACTCTGTCACAAAGGCCCTTTCTAGAGAATATTGATTTAGCAAAATTCTACTACAGAAGGCGAAAAAAGAACAGAGGAAGTTACGGTGACTTCAGTGTTATTATGAGGGATGAGATATCCTTCTCATGGAAAAGAACAAATGAACAATAAGAATGGGATCCACCACTGGAACATATCATACTATTAGTAAAAGTAAACAAGTCTTGTAAACAAAACATTAAATGACATGCAAAACATAAAAGAAATGTGATCAAATTCAAATTTCAAGAAAATTAAATCACAATTAGATATCAGTGAATATCAATATTTAAGTTTATGAATGCTTCACATGCAAGAAGGCAATAATATAATATACAAAATAAAATACAGTATACGCAAATTAAACATTTGAACCACGTCGTCATTAACATTGGCGACTGGATTTAAAACATTCAGCTATTCAGCACTAAACTAAAATGTTTCTGCCATGTTCTGGCTTTCAAAGTCCCACAAAGGGAAATATAAAACTACGATCAAAAAATTATTCTTCATCTTTTTCGTCTTCCATTAGGAATAACGTTTGTACGCTAAAATAAACAAGTACAGTACAGTATTAAAGACATAAAAGATAAACATAAAAATAAACAACACATTAGAGAAGTAATCTTTACCGACTAATCAAATTTAGGCTAACAGCACCAGCTTCCTCATTTGAGGGTAACGACCGTCGACTTAGTAGATCAGCAAGGTCATTGTCCTTGCCATGAACATGTTGGGCAGTGAATTTGAAAAGATTCAGGTAAAGTGCCCACCTTTTCAGACGAGGATTTAGCTTGTCTGCAGTCTGTAAATATAGGAGAGGTCGGTGGTCGGTTCTCAGTGTAAAATGTTGGCCATACAGATGGACTTCAAATTTCTTAATGGCCCAATATGCAGCTAGAGCTTCCTTCTCCACGGTGGAGTAATTTCGCTCTGCAGGGCGAAGCCTGCGGCTTGCATATCGCACTGGAGCTACTTCTGCTGAGTTGTCTGATCGGGCTTGCAAGAGCACGGCACCCAGGCCTTCGTCTGAGGCGTCGGTCTGCAAGATAAATGGAAAATCAGGGTTTACCAGTTGTAATACTGGCTCACCTGCCAATGCTTCTCGGAGCTTGAAAAATGCTCTCTCCGCTTCATCTGTCCATTTGACAGGGGAGGATTTACTTTGCTTCGAGGAGGTCAGTTGCTGCAAAGGGGCAGCGATAGTATTAAAGTGTGGAATGAACCGTTGGTAGTAGCCGACACTACCCAGGAATGATCTCAGTTGAGTGACAGTAGCAGGTTTCTCCATATCCTTGATAGCTTGTACCCTGTCATGTATAGGGGACATAACTCCTTCTCCAACCACGTGGCCGAGATACTGCAATTGTGTGAAACCAATCTCACATTTGGAAGGCTTTAAATGAAGTCCATGCTGGTTCAGACGAGTGAGAACTCTGCGGAGGGTCTCGAGGTGCGATGACCAATCCTGAGAATGCACCAGGATGTCGTCTATAAAGCATGAAACATTGTCGAGATCCTGTAGTACTATCCTCATGAGTCTGCTGAAGCAGCCAGGGGCATTTACCATACCAAAAGGCATGACCCTGAACTGGTATAGACCATATCTTGTGGAAAAAGCTGTAAGAGGCTTGGTAGTCTCGCTCAACGGGACTTGCCAAAATCCACTGGCCAGATCCA
Source organism: Halocaridina rubra (assembly GCA_037179515.1). Lineage (NCBI taxonomy): Eukaryota > Metazoa > Arthropoda > Malacostraca > Decapoda > Atyidae > Halocaridina > Halocaridina rubra. The sequence continues at coordinate 43,129 of JAXCGZ010011899.1, forward strand.
ACTTGGACAGGTAACGGGCTTGAGAAAGCAATGAGAAAATATGCTCGGCATCAGCAATGGGCTCTCCATCAAAGATGGTACGGGAGTTAAGCTTTCGACAGTCAAGGCAGAACCTGTGACTGCCATCTCGCTTACGCACTGCCAGTAACGGCGAACACCAAGGCGAAATGCTCTTTTCAACTATTCCGAGGCGGACCCAAGTGTCAAGATCTTCCTTCAGCCGTAAGGACAGCTGGTGGGGAAGACCATAGGAATGCCGAAATGGCTCTGGGTCAGTCAGTCTGACATGATGCTCAAGGGTAGTGGTAATGCCTGGGAGGTCGTTGAAGACGTTCTCATAGTCCTCTAATAGCTTGTTCAGCTGTTCCCGTTGACTCAGTTGCAGTCTGGAGTTAATAATACAATTACTCACACTTTCTTTTCGGTGTGTGGGAATGGCAGGATCCTTACCATCATCAAAAGCTAAGCTTATGTCTTCAATTGCAAGAGCGGTGGCTGCGGCCAGAGGGGCTTCTTCAGAAAAACTCCACTCCCGTAAGTCTGTCTCCACTGCAAGGGTGGAGTATTCCAATATAGGAAGTAAGGGGTGGCTATAATGGAGCACCTGTGTTGCTGCAGCCTCGGAGGTTCTGTTGATGCTTGAGGCATCTATAGGGGTTGCTGGGAGCGCCAGCGCATGATCCCTGTGGGCCTCCGGGTCCTCACAATAAAGCTTCAGCTGGTTAATGTGGTATTTCCGGTTAATGCCATCAACATTTAGCACATAATTGTCAGGGGTCACCCGGTGTACCACAGTGTACTGTCCTTTCCAGCGTAGCATTAGCTTGCGGGTATCTGTTGGAAGAAGTAACAGAGCTCGATCTCCGGGTGTCAGGGCACGACGCCGCGCACGCTTGTCAAAGAGGAGCTTGGCAGTCTGCTGGTGACCCTTAATGGCTAATTGTGCAGTTTTCCATGCCTTTTTGAGGTGAGACGAAAACTTCAACATATACTCATGAACGTCCCTATCGTCATCTTCGATGGTAGGTGAATCCCAACATTCTGCCAAGAATTCTACTGGGCCTCTGACCTTATGACCATAAATCATCTCGAAAGGCGAGTATCCAGTAGTGTCGTGGGGCGTGTCTCTGAAGGAGAAAAGTGCAGCAGGGACGTACTTGTCCCACTGCCTAGGCATATCTATCACTAGCTTGCGCAAACATCGCTTCAATGTCCCGTTATAGCGTTCGCATGCTCCATTTGATTGGGCATGATAGACACTCGTACGAATGTGCTTGATTTCTAAAAGGTTACAGAAAGCCTCAAAGTGCCTACTTGTAAACTGACTTCCATTGTCAGAAGTGACCTGCTCAGGAAAGCCAACCCTGGAGCACATTTCAAATAGGGCATGAGCGACTGCTTCAGTTGTGATAGAAGACAGTGGCACTGCATCTGGGTACCTTGTTGCCAGGTCAGCATATACCAGGAGGAATTGTTTCCCCGTGGACAAAGTTGGATTAATAGGACCTAGTATGTCAACAGTGACATTGGAAATTGGCTCCATTGAGAGCTTAGTTATCCCCATGGGAACTTTCGGTACTGGTGCCGTTGAGGTGGATTGACAGACAGGGCAGGAACCTACATATCTGTCTACCTCGGTGTACATGTTTGGCCATGCAAAAGCCTTCTGAAGGACATACCGAGTTTTTGCTTTGCCTCTGTGTCCACTCAGAGGTAAATGGTGCGCCACATACATAGCCTGGCGGCGCAACGAAGCGGGCACCACCAACTGTTTAAAGGTGTGGCCACCTTTAGTCACATGCCTACGAAGTACTCCATCTTCAAGGGCACAAGTGATCTGGCCTCCTCCTCTCACCGTGAAGGTCCTTCCCTCGGTGGCCTGCTGCATCCAGCGCTTGAGGCTGGGGCACTCTTGCTGCAATTTGGCAAAGTCTGGACGGGACTTCAATGGCTCTAGAGGTGCATCATCTGGTAAAGGAGGGGTAAACTCTCTGCGTTCCACATTACGTGTGCTGACTGCGGCAGACTCAATGGAGTCAGTCGGAAAATCGTCCATATTCTTGGCATCGATGCCAGGAGTTGCTGCTGAAATGGCTTCATGTGACTTCCCCTGAGGGAAGCTATAACGAGAAATGTCCTTATGGTAGAGGTCGGCCTGGAAAGTAGGAACTAGGTTCAGTGCACGACCCATCAAGACAGGGTACATAAGCTCAATCATTGCCACAGCTGGGGCTTTTCCCTTGTAGTATTTGCAATCCAGGTTAATGACACAGCAGCGTCGTATTCGGGGTGTTCCTTCAGTAACCCGCACCCGAACGACTTTGCTGGTAAAATCTTCATCCCTGACGAATTTCTCATCAACAAGTATGCCATTGGCCCTGTGTCAAGGGCTATCTCAGCTTCCACACCATTTATGGTTTCTAGGCATTTTGGGATCATTTCCAGATCATCATGTTCGATGAATTCCACATTGGCAAGTTTGTGTGGTGGTTCCTCGGCATTTTCCTCATTGGCCCTTTCTGGCCCTGTTTCCACAACATGGGCTGAGTGAGTGGCCAGACGGCTATGTGGGCCGCCGCTGTGTGAGGGAGCGTGGTGGCTCTTAGAGTTTGGCTGAAAACCCTGGGAAGGTGGAGCAGAGTAATGGCCTTTGCCTCTTAACTGCTGAGGCTTAGGTCTTACCAGGTCATCCTTCTTGAGTGTGGGTGCATGGCCGGAATAAGACTTAGGAGTGTGAGGAGGAGGAGCTGGACGATTGAAGTTCTGCGAGGGGCTCTTGTGCTTCCCGTTCCTGTAATCTCTATTTCCGGATAAAGGACTACTGTCTGGGATTCCCGCTCGAAGCCGAGCAAGCGCAAGCTCATGTTCACGTTGTGCTTGTGCCTCCTCACGTTGTGCTTGTGCCTCCTCACGTTGTGCTTGTGCCTCCTCACGTTGTGCTTTTGCTTGTGCCTCCTCACGTGCTTGTGCCTCCAGCTTATTTCGGCGTTCAACCATCTTCTCATGAGCCCATTCGAAGAGCTTCTTCTCTGGGGAAAGACCGTATCTCTCACCCCTAGCAATCATTGTGTCTAGGTAACGCTCCTCATCGAATGTTTGGATGGTTTCCATGTTTGTTTCCTGTGCCTGCCTGGTTGCCATGGTGGTTTCCTAAACAGTCAATAACGAAGTGCCAAAACAACCACACAGAAAAACAAATCTCTACAATACAGTAGTAGAAAAAAAAAATGAAAGAACCACACAACACCACAGTTCAAACTTAATCGTAAAAGTGATCTCAAAACCTCACCATAAAAGTGACTCAAAATTCAATCAAGTGCAACAGCAGCAAAATGTTGCAAAACAGTGCATGAAACACTGGCAATACAGAATGGCAGTCGTGCCTGCTTAACAGCAATATGTGGCAGTACCTGCGGTTATTGTGCAAATGAAAGGAATGAGCAACACAATCAAGTGCAACAGCAACAATATGTTGCAAAACAGTGTATGAAACACTGGTAATACAGAATGGCAGTCGTGCCTGCTTAACAGCAATACGTGGCAGTACCTGCGGTTATTGTGCAAATGAAAGGAATGAGCAACACAATCAAGTGCAACAGCAACAATATGTTGCAAAACAGTGTATGAAACACTGGTAATACAGAATGGCAGTCGTGCCTGCTTAACAGCAATACGTGGCAGTACCTGCGGTTATGGTGCAAATGAAAGGAATGAGTAACAACGAATTTTACCGACTAGCACCCAGTGCCTGAGAGTACAATCAAATACAGTATAGTGGTCGTGCCTGCGTATGAGCGCATATATGGCAGTACCCACAAATAAAATGTCGTAAGTAATACGAACAAGTACAGTATCGCGGTCGTGCCTGCGTATGAGCGCGTATATGGCAGTACCCACAAATAAAATGTCGTAAGTGATACGAACAAGTACAGTATCGCGGTCGTGCCTGCGTATGAGCGCGTATATGGCAGTACCCACAAATAAAATGTCGTAAGTAATACGAACAAGTACAGTATCGCGGTCGTGCCTGCGTATGAGCGCGTATATGGCAGTACCCACAAATAAAATGTCGTAAGTAAAATTCTGGAGTGTTACCAAAAGGGCACAGATCCTATGCAAAATACACCAACGATAAGCTAACAGCTTACTAGGCAGCCAGATTACACATTTCTACTAGTAGTGAGAAAATTTATTTTCATGTGACAACTCAGACACATGAAAGGCTTAGCCTAGGCTCGATAAATGACACCAAAGTTTTTCTTCCAATCTATGAGCAGTCAGTGCTTGAATATAAAACACAATTATAAGCAAAAATACTTAATATGCTTTCTCCCAATTCCTAACAAGTATCACCCTTTAACGGATATATAAAACACGAATGCTTTAAAACTCAATCTTATCACGCAAATAAATGAAATTTTATATAACACGTCTTCTCGTCATGCAAAATTTCTTAAGTCTGTTACCACATAATCTCATGTAGATTTCCTGAAATATTGTTTACCACATGGGAAACAAGAAAATATTAGTTACCATAATCAATATTGAAAACAAAGAAAAATTTCCTATCCGCAACGTTTCTAGCGTGAAAATTTTCGTGTGCAGCCTAAGATTCATTCATTTCAATAATCGAGCCAATGGTAATCGGGTTTCATGTGCAATGTTAAAAAGCAAAATAAAAATAAATTTAAAAAATCAGTCTGTCTGTTCGGGTCCCTGTTCGGGCGCCAATTATGTGGGGGGGTTTTTAAAGATGCTAGAGTGTTGTTAAGATTCTGTTTTACTAAGGGGACTCAAAGTACCGAGCTCGGTTAAGAGCTCACAAACAGACAGAACAGATATTTGTACTTGAACACCCCATGCCTAATACCATTAGTCGGTTAAATGAAACTCAGAATTCAACTTTCTTTTAATTTTGGAAATGCAATGACATTAAAAGAATTGAATTAAATTTCTCAAATTAAATTTTATGAAATGCTGCCTCGCATCCCGGAGGAGGTGAGTATGAGTTCGTTTCCCGGCACCACGGATGTATGCCAAGACTTTGGCCTCAACTCGATGATTACCTCTGTCACACAGGCAGAGTAGAATACAGGACACTGCAATTTCAGAAACAGAAATGACACACTGTTTATAATGGGAAACTGAAAGCATGAGCACACATATAATGAGTTTCCAATGTCATTCTACTGGATGAATATATATAGGTTATTCACAGCTAACCAGAAATATTTATGCTACCATAATAGCATACAAAACATTAATTCTTTACTGGTTTTAAAGAAAATAATATATTCACAATAAATGAAGAATAAGCAAGACAAATACAGTACTGTATGTATTCCCTAAATTGTGGGCAACCACAAAAGTTGCAATGCTTATTACTGATATGCAATTAATATGGTAAAACACTCTATTTAGGGTAAAGGAAGAATCTACGAGATAAATACAGTATTCATTCACTTTTAGTTATCAGGAACTTTGCAATAAAAAAAGGGTGCAAAACCACCTTTTGAGGTATTTGCAACTTATAACTCAAAACACTTTATCCCCAACATATGAAGAATTAGCAAGATAAATACGGTATGCATTCATTAAATTGTGGTTAACAAGAAATATTTGCATAGCCAACTGGGAAAAATTACCTTTTGAATATTTGCAATTTGGCTTTTTGGCAAATAGCTTTATTGACGAGTTTTTGAAGTAAAAACACTTTATTTACGATGATAGAAAGGGGTGAAATGAAATTAGAATTTATTAGGAAGAGAGATAGATTTTTACGGGCTCATAACTAGTCTTCAGAGGATGAGATTTTCGTTTATCACATTCAGTGAAAAGAAACTTCTCAGCAATATATATCAGCTGTAATTTACAGGTTAAGGAATTAACTTTGGCATGTGAGATTCCAGTGTGGTAATCTACAAAATTTCGTGTGACTGGGAATGGAATCTGAGAATAGAAATCCATAAGATTTATCCAGTAACGAATGTAACTAATTCTCGAAAATAAACCAATTTGCTTGACCCACGAGCTTTACCATACACTATCCCTCACCTTGTTGTGCCAGATGAATTCCTTGTTGTGCTAGATGAATTCCTGTGAAGATGCCACGTAATTAATATTGAAAATAAACTTGGACTACCCAGGTGAGATGTTGCCTCTGGGCAGTCTCGGCGCCAAAAAAAAAGCGTCTCCTTGTTGTGCTTCGTGACGTCATCTGAAGGAGACATTCCTAGAGCAGTAATTGGCTCTGATTTCATTTTAAGGACTATTTTAGTGGTGGTCCCTGGCAGGCAATTATAGCAGAGATGCAAGGGAGAGACAGTATTTTTAGGTGCAACAAGTGGAAGCAAATAAAATAAAACGAGAATAATAATGAAAAGTTAGGTTACTGGTTATTCTTTTCTTAATTTTCTTGGCTCGGAGCAGGCAGAAAAATAGGAGCAGCCTTTATATTGGGGCTATACTTCTACACGTACAAGAAGAGTAAATAAGCTATTTTTACAATTAGCTATAAGCTAAAATACAAATTGCAAATAATCATAATCTGCGAAAGTCAAGAAGTGGGAATTATTTTATTAGTTAGAAAATAACAGTTATGTTAAAGGGAATTAATTTTTTTAGTTAGAAAATAACAGTTATGTTACTAATTTATTTAATAAGGCATCTAACAGCCTCTGTTGACATTGAGCGAAACACTCTGTCACACTTACAATTATAATAATTATTTCTGAACTTAGAGATCAAAGAAGGAGATAGTAATTTAAATATAAAATAGTTAGTATTAAGGAAATTTATATTAACTCATTAAGTTTGATTAGTGTGTGAGCCATAACTATTTGTCCAAAAGAAAACTATATTGTTTGCCTTTGAATGCTGTGAAGGAGGATGAAATTTTAAGATGTCCTGGAATATTGTTCCAGAGTGTTGTCCCTCTAAGGGTAATCATCTTTAAACCTGCAACTGTGATTGTTCTCTGAATAAAGAGCTCATTACTCTGTCTTGTGTTGGTTCCCCTTATATCCATGATTGTTTTGAAATTAAATAGCCAGTTAGGATAATGATGGCTCAAATTTTGTATACGACACATAAATATCCTAGGGGATCTTGTTTTCTGCCCGCAGCCACCCAAATTTTTTGAGAGCAGGTGTGATGTGGTCATATTTTCTTATTCCTCATAGGGCAACTCGAGCTGCAAAATGAATAAGCTTCTATATTCTGATTATCTGAGTCTTATTGGCATCTACCCATACAGCTGTTCAATAATTAATGTGACTTAGGGTTAGAGGTTCGACAACCATTATTTGATTGGTAGTGTCAAAATTGCCTTTCATACATGATAAGTACATTAGTGTTTCTTTTACCTCTATCATATTTTATGTATATGGAAATTAAACAACATGTAGTTATCAAAGTGAATTCTTAGAATTTGCGTTATATGGTACCTTGGACCAATATACGTGAATTGTGTTTTATTTTTGTTAATTTGCAGCCCAGCTTGTTGAAAATAGGTTTTAATTTATGACAGTGTTTTCTGCTCTTAAGGTTACCTCTGGGAGATTAATAATATCTCCACTAAGGAATAGCTGAGTGTCATCTGCTTATTGTACAACTAAACAGTCGGAAATTAAACTAGATAGATCATTACGTAAGTAGAGAAGAGGATATGACCAAGGACTGATCCCTGGGGAACACCAAATGATACATTTTTTGTAGTAGAGATAATGTTATTAAGACAGATAGACTGTCCGCGATTAGATAGATACTCTCTAAACCAGGTCGAGTCAGTATTTAGGATAGTACATTTATTAATAAGAATTTCATGGTTTACACTGTCATAGGATTTTGATAAGTCTAATAATACCAGCAGAGAGAGTGGTTTCTTATTTGTATTATTGTAAATTTTATTAGTAACTTTGAGCAGTGCAGTTTCCGTAGAGAGTTTTGGTCTGAAACCAAGCTGGTTAATAGCTAATAGTCTGTTTGCTGTAGGTATGACATTAGTTGGTATGCAACAATTCTTATACAATCTCTTCTTGTTTATGCAATGATTGGTTCTTAGAAGGCTCGTGTGGTTCAAATTTCACATAATTTAAATTGAATATTTCCATAAGGAGTAATGTTATTAGGTATGGTTATGTTTCACAAGCGTGTGTAAATGCCCTATACCAAAGAAATAAGCTAGTTAAACACGTTTTACAAGTACATAAGCAAGCTGAATTTACGTATGTAAGTAATCTAAAAATAAAAAAAAATATTAAAGCTATACAGATAAACAGAATAATAAACAAGTTAAGTCACTCTATATATGGTGGACAACAGGCATACTGGGACGTGTGTGGTGGCGGTGAGCAATTGGTTTAAGTGGTAGGAGAGGGAAGAGAAGAGAAGAGGGAAGTTTGAGAGCTGATCCATGGTTTTGGTTGGGGTTCATTCTTCTTATATGCGACTGCTACCTCCTCTTTTTCCTCCTCATATTGTTGCTGAGCTTCCACACACACAAGTGTGTGTTGGCAGGAAAGTGGAAACGAGTCTCTTAGTCTTTAAACCAGTGATTCGGAACACTAGCGTTTCGCCAACCAACACCTGAGGTTCCTCGAGAAACCGTAAAATAATTATGTGCTATTACAAAATAAATGTGGTCTTAATTCATAATTCCTACCCAACAACACGTCACAAACACTTTCCAGACACCTACTTACTCGTACTTGTCAGTAAGTACAATGTTTATAGTAATGAGAGCAAATAATATGCATAGAATTAAGAAAAAAATTAGTGTTATTGCCGGTGCAAGATACACCCATCATTCCTACTACGCTAATTTGGCGACACAAGGGTTGGGTAGGATGGTGACTCAATCCCGTACGAGTATCATACGTGTCACGAGCCCCAGTCCAGCCATTCACACATCTTCCTTCAGTCAGTTTTGAGCAGCTCAACTGAGTGAAACATTGTGTTAATTTATCTCACTAGTTAATATTAGGTTGATACGGATTTTAAAGACTGAAGCATGTTCAAATATTTGAAAAAAAAGTATGTCAGTGGAGAGGAGGACAGTGACGAAGAATCACAAATACCGCAGCCAAGTACAAGTAAAGGAAAAGTGAGTGATGTTAAAAACATTTATCTGGTCATTGGCTTTACATGGACTGGAAAAGAAAGCTGTCCACATCCTTGTGCATTGTTTTTGGGAAAATGCTCGCTAACATAGCTATAGCTCCAGCCAAGTTAAAATGACACTTCACTACTAATCACAGCCACTTGTCAAATAAAACCATGGATAAGGCCCAAGAAGCAAGCTATTTTGTGACTGAGCTAGTTGCCAAGAAAATGAAAAGTCACACTATTGCAGAGCTTGCAAAATAATTGTGAGAACAATGCAAGGTGAAGAAGCTGAAAGTGAATTAAGCAAGGTTCCTGTTTCTGATAATACAATTAGTAGGCGTGTTGATGACCTGTCCAACAATATTTATGGTATTTTGTCTTAAATACTGCAAAATAACAACTTTGCTCTCCAAGTAGATGAGACAACTGATTTAACTGGTAAAGCTCAGCTGCTGGTATTTGTACAATTTGAAAATGAAGGTTAAATACTGGAAAATTATTTTTGCTGTAAAGAACTGCCAAAGGTCATGACATTTTCAACATTTTGTCTTCTTACCTGAAATATTTTGGTTTGTCATGGAACCGCTGCATTGGAATCTGTACGGATGGTGCTTCCTCAATGATTGGCTCTGTACAAGGCTTTATATCATGTGTGAAAGAAAAAAAACCTGAAGTCATAGCAACTCACTGCTTTCTCTACCGAGAAGTTCTGGTTTCAAAAACTATTGGAGATTATTTAAAACAAGTCCTTGACATAACTGTGAACGTGGTCGACTTTACAAAGCAGCGCCATCTGAAATCTCACATGTTTGCAAGGTTGTGTGAAAACATGCAAAAAAATCACGTGACACTTCTCCTGCACAAAGAGGCTTGCTGGCTTTCGAGAGGTAAAGTTTTGATAAGGATATTTGAGCTGCGACAGGAACTGCTGCTCTTCTTCAAAGAGAATAATAAAGCCAGTTTCTGTGAATGTATTGAACCTACAAAGTGGCAAATGAAACTGGCATATTTAGCAGATATTTATCAGTATTTAAATAACTTGAACACCAGCATGCAGGGTGTGAAGGAAAACATTCTGACTTCCACAGACAAACTTCTTGCATTTAAGAATAAACTTGCTGTTTGGAAAAAGCACCTTTTAAAGAGGAAATGTCGAAATGTTTCCACTCTAACTCCAAGTTCAAACTCAGACTTAATATGAAAATGTCATTCCATTAATTACAAGTCATTTGTGATAACTGTCAGAAAAAACTTCATAAGTACTTCCCCTCCTTGTCATCAGATATGTATGACTGGGTGAGAAACCCCTTCACTGAGTTCTCACCAAGTACAGAAAACCTACTTAGTCTGCAAGAAGAGGAAGAACTGAGTGAACTACAGTGCGATCAAATCTTGAAAATAATATGTAATGAAGTATCACTTGACAATTTTTGGATTTCAGCAAAGCAAGAGTACCCTGTCAACTCAGTAAAAGCATTGGATGTTTTACTACAATTTTCAGCTTCTTACCTCTGTAAACAAGCTCTCTCATGCCTGACCGTCATTAAAAACAAATTAAGAAATCGTCTTCTGTCTGTCGAGGAAGAACTGCATGTGTGTCTGTCAAAAATTTGACCAAGAATTTCACAGATACACAAATAGAAACAAGCCCAAGTATCACACTGAAGATAAGTTATAACATTAATGACTTTTTAGTGTGAACTCTCATGTGATGTAATTGTAGATTTCATATGAATTATATTGCTCAAGAACTTTTCTTTAAAAAAATTATATACCTGTATATATTAGTATACAATATATGGGGGTTCCTTGGAATATGAAATTTTTTTACAAGGGTTCCTCTAAGGTGTAAAGGTTGGGAATGTCTGCTGTAAACTGTACTACAGTTTCCATGCGCATTATTCTTATAATTTGAATTATATTATTATTGAGGACATGTGTTATTCCAATTTTGTGTACTCTAAACACACGTAAAATAAGAAGAAACTGTATTTTAGAGAGAATGGGTAGCAGGGAAATGGGACGATAGTTTGTCACATCTTCTCTCTCCCCCTTTTTATGAAGAGGTACTACATGTGATTTTTTCCAAGATTCAGGAAACTGTCTAGTACCGATGGAGGTGTTTACAATAGTTAAAATATAAGTTACAATCATATGTGGAGCATCTTTGTTGAACTGAAAGGGTATATCATCTGGACCATAAGAGCCAGAGTGTCTTAGGCTCTTTATGGTTATTTTGAAGTAATCTCTGTTTACATTGGAAGAATTGGCATTTAAGTAATTTCTCATGTGTTCTTGCGTTTTCTCATATGTATTTTTGCCAACGTTAGCAGAATAGTTTTTATAGTTTTCTGCTTTGTCTTCCAACTCCGTAATAATTTCATAACTTTCTGAGGTAGACTTTCCATTCGATATCGTGCTTCTTATTACTTTCTATGTTGCTGCTGTAGCATGTTTAGTCTTTTTTTTTTTTTTTTTTTTTTTTTTGATCAGTGAGGGATCTGACACGTTTCTTTTCTACTTTATAATGGTCACGGAGAGTCATATCATATCTATTCGTTATTAGCTTATTTTGTATTTTCTTTCTGATTTGCATAGCCTCTTTGATGTCATTAGTTATCCATGGGGTTGAGGGGCTGGTTAATTTTCTTGATACAATGGATGCGCAATTATATAGGCATTCAAATCGACATTATCTGTGTTTAAGATACCATTAAGTGCATTTCTGTTGTTGATTAATGCTTCACAAAAGATATCAGGGGAGCAATTTTTTAGACATCGGAATTTCTTGTAAAGAGGTTTCCTTTTGGGCTTGTTTATGTTTAGCATAGCAATTTTGAGCTCTTGATCTGCATTTTGGCCGG
>JAXCGZ010011900.1:0-7500 GCA_037179515.1 Halocaridina rubra
GGGATGAGCCATCACTACTTGATCTGGTGTTCACAGATAATGTGTTGGATATTGAAAATATTGAGTATGAACCACCAATTGGAAAGAGTGACCACTGTGTGTTGTTGATGGAGTATATCATTGAAGACATTCTTCCTGAGAGTAGAGGCACTGAAGACATGAGGAGGAACTATCAGAAAGGAGATTACATCAAAATGAATGAGCTTTTTGCAGTTATTGACTGGAGAACCTTATTTTACAACAAATCTGTACAAGAAATGTATGACATCTTTTGTGAGAAATATGGGAAGATAGTAGATTGCGGCATACCTGTCACCAAAGTAGGTGTAATTCATGCCAGAGAGAAATGGTTCGATAATGGGTGTAAAAGAGCTAAGGAGTGGAGAGACAAATGCTGGAAAAGGTATAGGAGGAGAAAAAACATAAATGCCTGGCAAACCTACAAAAGAGCAAGAAATGACTACCTAAGTAAAAGGAGAGAGGCAGAGAAAGATTATGAGAGGGACATCACCAGGAAGGCTAAAGAAAATCCCAAGCTTTTCCACAGCTTTATCAGAGGAAAACTGAAGGTAAAAGAACAGGTTTTAAGGCTAAAGAGAGCGGATGGAAGCATCACTGAGACGGACGAAGAGATCTGCAAAGAATTGAACAAGGAGTTTCAGTCAGTATTTACAGTAGAAAATACCCCACCCCCTCAGATTGCAGTGATAGAAGCTCAAGGGCCGGTATTAGAGAACATCAACCTTACAGCCACAGAGGTATGCAAGGCGCTGATGGATTTAGATGTTCATAAAGCTACAGGTCCTGATGACATATCCCCTCATGTGCTTAAAAAATGCGCAAACACAATATCAGTGGCACTAAGTATCATATTTAAGGAGTCATTGGAGTCGGGGGAGATTCCAAGATGCTGGAAACAAGCAAATGTGATACCTATCTTCAAAAAGGGAAGGAGGGATACGGCTCTGAACTATAGACCAGTTTCCTTGACCAGCATAGTTTGCAAACTTATGGAGAAACTACTAAGGAAACATATCTCTCTTCACTTGGAATCCTTCAACTTTTTGTCAGTGAGGCAACATGGCTTCAGAGAAGGAAGATCAACAGTAACAAACTTATTAGAATTTTATGATGAGGTAAGCCAAATCTTACAGGAAAGAGAGGGTTGGGCAGATTGCATATTCCTAGACTTCCAGAAAGCGTTTGACACTGTTCCACATGGGAGACTTATTAGGAAGCTGCAATCAATGGCTAGAATAGGTGGAAATGTCTTGGAATGGATAAAAACTTACTTAGAAGGAAGGGAACAGAGGGTTAGAGTAAGACACTCAGTGTCTGAATGGAGAAGAGTTAGTAGTGGAGTTCCACAGGGTTCAGTTTTAGGGCCACTTTTGTTCCTTGTATATGTAAATGACCTACCAGAGTCTGTAAATTCATTCATGAATATGTTTGCAGATGATGCAAAGATTGTGAAGAAAGTAAAAAACGAGAACAATGGTAGAGAACTTCAGGAGGATCTAAATAATCTGCATGAGTGGTCAGAAAAGTGGCTAATGAAATTCAATACCTCAAAATGTAAGGTAATGAGAATGGGTACAAGTGCAAGAAGGCCCAAGCTTGACTACTCGGTGGCTGGAGTACAGCTTCAGGAGACAGAAAATGAGAGAGATCTAGGAGTAAACATATTGGCAGATTTGTCTCCAGAAATACATATAAATGGCGTAGTAAGGGCAGCATATGCATTCTTATCAAATGTAAGGGTAGCCTTCAGGCACATGGACAAGGAAATGTTCAGAAATATTTATGTAACCTATGTGAGGCCAAAACTCGAATATGCAGCCCCCTTTTGGAATCCGCACTTGAAAAAGCACATAGCTAAGCTTGAAAAAGTTCAAAGACATGCCACGAAACTGGTGCCAGAAATACGCAATCTCGGTTATGATGAGAGGCTGAGGGAATTAGACTTGCCATCACTCGAAGCTAGAAGAGTAAGGGGGGATATGGTGACAGTCTTTAAATTCCTTCATGGTTATGATAGAGTGGATAGGGATCGATATTTCGATATGGCTGGCTCTAGAACTAGAGGTCATAGTTTGAAGCTTCGGAAGAAAACTTGTTTGCAGGATGTAAGGAAATACTTTTTCAGTGTAAGAGTAGTTGATAATTGGAATTCGCTAAGCGAGGAGGTAGTTAATGCTACCTCAATCCATAGTTTTAAGGACAGGTATGATAAGTATCACTAAGTCTAAAAATGGAACCGATCAGGAGACGGGAAGATACGAGCTTTGGGCTCTTTCCCGTAAACACAATTAGGTAATCACAATTAGGTAATCACACACACACACACACACACACACACACACACACACACACACACACACACACACACATAATACTCCTACTCAGTCAATAGAATATTATAAAGTTATCGCTCATTGAAGCGATTCTATTTTCCATACAGTCGAGATTCAAACCTGGGATTTGTAAACCAAGAGATCACAACTTAGATTTATCCTCTGAGCCACAGCTGACAAGGACACTGGGCTATTTTTTTTTTTTTTTTGTATGATTGTGACACCAGGACGGGCAATAAATAAATAAATAAATCTACCCTCATCAGGCCTGGGTACGAAGAAAACATAGAGAGAACCAGAGATCGGGAGTGTATTGTGACTTGTCAGATGTGAAGTGGACGTCGATTCACAACAGAGGGTGGCAAAAAATATCTAGTTTTCATTACTTGTTACCTCACATGCTACGGTTTTCCTTACTGTTATTACATGAAGAGGAGTTTCCCCTCTGAAGGTTAGTTTGTCATTTTGTTTCTTTTTTTCTTGTTCTTGGAGATCCATGAGGTACTGGTCCAGTTCATAGGCCTCGTATATATCCCTTATCCCGACGGTCTGTGAATACTTGGTACTTGGAGGAGGATCTGTTTGGCACTCCCGCTCCTATGAAAAGAGAGTTAAACTGTGCTTTTAGTAACGATACTCTGTACCTCGAGATCTAAAGGGGGGTACCGACGATCATTATTACTGTCAGTAAAAATACTGACACTATTCCATTGGTGTGGAATACTACGTCCATATGATGGACACACCGACAGTAATAATGTCAGTACAGGGAAATACTGTCAGTAATATTGATCGTCTGTTTAGCCCTTAAGAGTATTTGTTGGGAAGATACATACATCTCTAAAGGGCGGTTTGCACGGTCAAACGGTTCGTCGAACGCGGTTCGACAGACAAGTGTTTGAAGTGATGTTCGAACGTGTGAACGGGGTATTTGGTTGTCGAACACGTTTGACAAACGTGTTCGACAACCAAATACCCCGTTCACACGTTCGAACATCACTTCAAACACTTGTCTGTTGAAACACGTTCGACGAACCGTTTGACAGTGTAAACCCCCCTTTAGAGGCGATACTCTGTACCTCTTGAGATCTAAGAGTATTTGTTGGGAAGATACATACATCTCTAATATTACCATTCTGATCTTTATACTAAAATCAACACGCTGGAGACAAGCATGATAAGCATGCTATCTTATAATTCCTGATGATCATCAGATAGATAGATAGATAGATAGATAGATAGATAGATAGATAGATAGATAGATAGATAGATAGATAGACAGATAAAGCGCGATGAAAAAAGTAGAAGTCTTTCTATAGAGTAAGATTTCAATAAGTGCTAGCTACTACTGACGACAACAGGGTTATTATAAGTCAATTTAGTCCCGTAAAGAATCGTTGGACGATGGTTGTTGTTTTAGATTCTCCACCCACGGATGGGTGGAATGGGTCATGGAGGACCCACTGTGGTGCCCAGCCACAGCAGCAACCTCCCCAGTAAACAGCTTAAACTCTCTTGCCTGGACGAGGCGCGATCCGTCGAACTTGCGAATGCGAGGCCACCGCGTTACCACTGTACTAGCCAGGAGGCTTGGACGATGGTGTTGCTACAATTCTATGCGTTCATAAAGTTTTTTTTTTCATACATACTGAGCATTCACATTTCCATTATGATTATATTTTCCAGTGTGAATTATCAAAGCTTTTGCTTACCCTTTTTGTGAGCCAGGGAGTCTGTGCTACTCTTTCACTGAAGTTGAAAGGATTGGGTTGTGAGTCCAGTTTGGCCAATTGCTCTTGTGACATAACATCGCCGTAAAGCTCCACCAAAAGTTGCATAATATTGTCGTCTTCATCTGGAAATAAATGAATACAAGGCAATGAAGATTCTCTCGCTCGGATTTATTTGCTTTCACTTTTTCTCAGTTTTCTGATTGATCTATCCTTTTATTTCTTAATATTTTTAAGCATGCGGTGATAGATGTATACTTGCCTTTAGCTTTGAACCGTGAGTATTCCCTCTTTTTAACTAATGCGTCTCGTTTATGACGAATTCTTGAGGGCAACGTCAAAATATCGAATGATGCACCAGAGGTCTTGCATAAATTATAACTCCTGCTTTTAAGGTCGTATGAGACAAGATTTGCGTCTCCTCCTATATCTGTTGTCAACCGAATCTCCACAGTGGGATCAACCTTAGGTTTCTGTGGAGACAAAGATGTTTTGTTTTTTTATTTAGATTCTCCATCCACAGATGGGTGGAACGGGTCATGGAGGACCCATAGGGCGGACGCCAGCCGGCACAGGCCCCAATCCAGAGCAGTGTCTGGCTGATTTAGTCCTTTTTAGAGGGAAATGTATTTTTGAACTCTTTTATTGTTGGGTTGCTGGGTGCATGAGATGAAGAAGCGGAAGCTATGGATACTGATTTATGGTGAAAAAGAATATAAAGTAGTGGGGACTTAGTGAAATTATAAGGATTGTTTTTGCATAAATAAGAAATAGGAAAGATCGATTGATCATAATAGTGTCGCTCTCCAAAGTAAACATATAACATTATCTGTTATTAGTTTTTTAACTTATTATAACTGCAATGTGCAGCTTAAGCGGTTGAAAACTTTTAGGCAACTAATAAGGAATATTGCATATTCAGCCAACTACATGTATAAAATGTGAAATGTGATGAAATACACATTTCTCTATAAAAAATCGGCGAGGGTTTGCGATTAAAAAGATTGGTACGTAGTAGTTAGGTTGGCTAAATGCTTTAAAAATTCACCTATTGTAAAAATAATGCAGAACGCATGAAAAATGTGCTGATAGGAAATATTTCATTTTGCAAGATTAAAGAATCCAGAAAAATTGAAATTAGAATGCTAAAGTTAACTAACATGTAATATTGAAAGTCAACAGCAAGTTGTCATCCTCAGCGAGGTAACAGACTGATTACAAAATGAGAGGTATATTATAAATATAATATAGCTTCTATGCTGAATATAAGAATTGCTGATATTAAATAATAAACAAACACGAGCAAATGTTTTGCAGTAATGAAAGTACTGCTTTCATTTTAGTATTATCATTATTGATATAAGTACTGATAAGTGACAATTTAAATCAGATAATGCTTAAAGTCTCTGCTTTAAAACTTGAATTGAGAACATAGTTTCGTCTAATGAGACAACAAGAATCTCGTTTTGATATAAGTAATGAAAGTACTGTTTTCATTTTCTTATTATCATTATTGATATTATTAGTACTGATAAGTGACAATTTAAATCAGCTAATGCTTAAAGTCTCTGCTTTAAAACTTGAATTGAGAACAGTTTCGTCTAATGAGACAACAAGAATCTCGTTTTGATATAAGTAATGAAAGTACTGTTTTCATTTTCTTATTATCATTATTGATATTATTAGTACTGATAAGTGACAATTTAAATCAGCTAATGCTTAAAGTCTCTGCTTTAAAACTTAAATTGAGAACAGTTTCGTCTAATGAGACAACAAGAATCTCGTTTTGATATAAGTAATGAAAGTACTGTTTTCATTTTCTTATTATCATTATTGATATTATTAGTACTGATAAGTGACAATTTAAATCAGCTAATGCTTAAAGTCTCTGCTTTAAAACTTGAATTGAGAACAGTTTCGTCTAATGAGACAACAAGAATCTCATTCTGATATAAGCTATATATATAATTATCATATTCCTCGAATAAAAATCATGCGAAGTGAACTGCAATTTCAGTGCAAAAATAACAGTAAACAGATTATATGCAGTCACTGAGAATCTCACCAAAGATTACGTCCTAGTGGTAAAGTAAAAATTTTATATAGTTTTATAAAAATATACATACATAGAGAGAGACTAGAGGAGAATGCATTTTGAATTGTATTATTAATAATAAACATAAACTCACTGCTACCACCTCAGGTTCCAATGCCAATTTGGCTAATTTTGGGTCAGTTGTCTTTTTGGGGTAACGCCTCCAATAAGTGGTTTTCTTTAATTCGACTCTGTTGACAACAGAAGGCGGTTCCTTTCTGGGAAAAATCTCTCGACCCAAAGCAGATCTCATCCTGAATGGCAAATAGACATCGATTAATAACATTTGATCCCATCAGTGAAACAGGTGTATCTGGCCTAAGTATGCTTCATTGCCTTTTCTTTTTATGATTTTGACACCATATCATTGAAAAAATAAAATGAAATAAATCCACCCTCAACGAGGCTGGGTACAAAGAAAACATACAGAGAAACAGAGATGGGAAGTATTGTGGCTTGTCAGATGTGAAGGGATAATAAGACATGTAATGAATATCCAAGAATATTCGGTGTTGATGTAGGGATAGAAAGAGAACCGTAACTGAAGGAAGACTTAACATCGAACTATCCTGGACAGTCTTATATTAAGTCCACAAAACCCTTCAGCTATGCCGTCTTAGACATTTAATGTTTTAAATTATTTTAGTCCTTAATACCTGGACTAGCAGAAAACTTGTAAAATGAAAATAAAAGGATTATTGAGATTACGCTTTGGTGATAGAAATAGCCAACTGAGTTTCATCATTTTGGCTGTGAAATTTTCTAGACACTGCAGAGGCCATAAACTCTTATCACATAGAAAGAGCGAGCCAGTCTGTTTTAAGTTAATATCACTTGCTTCTTAACATTCCAAAGGGCAGCTAGGTAAAATAAAGTGCATTATATTTCCAATTTTCAGGCGATTCACTCATTTTTGCCACTTATTTGGCCCTCTATCAACTCCAGACACCCAACCTACCACACTCCCAAATGTCACCTCACCATCAATAATAATAATCATCATCATCATCATCATCATGATGATGATGATGATGATGATGATGATGATGATGATGATGATGATGATGATGATGATGATGATGATGATGATGATAATGATAATGATAATGATAATGATAATGATAATGATAATGATAATGATAATAATAATAATAATAATAATAATAATAATAATAATAATAATAATAATAATAATAATAATAATAATAAATAGATACCCAAATAAAATAGAATAGAACAACGGAAAACCAAATCGTCCGTGTTTCATGGCAATTTTTTATGGAATCCGTTGCCATGTCTGAGCCTCAGGCGATTCATTTCT
>JAXCGZ010011900.1:12500-20000 GCA_037179515.1 Halocaridina rubra
TTTTTTTATTAGATTCTCCTCCCACGAATGGGTGGAGCGTGTCATGGAGGACCCATAGGGTGGTCGCCAGCCGGCACAATCCCCCAACCCCCCACTGTGGTGACCAGCCACAACAGTAACCTCCCCAGTAAACAGCTTAAACTCTCTTGCCTGGACAAAGCACTATCCGTCGACCTCGCGAATGCGAAGCCAGCGCCTTACCACTGTACTAGCCAGGAGGCTAAGAAATTGGTAAATCATTATTGCATATAATTTATATAGGAA
This sequence comes from Halocaridina rubra, assembly GCA_037179515.1. Taxonomy (NCBI): domain Eukaryota; kingdom Metazoa; phylum Arthropoda; class Malacostraca; order Decapoda; family Atyidae; genus Halocaridina; species Halocaridina rubra. Next base: position 12,765 of record JAXCGZ010011900.1, read on the forward strand.
AGGTGATGAATAGCCACTCCATTCTCCCTGGTTTGGTAATGTTCATTTAATAGCTTTTATGTCCTGCACTTTTCTTACTCAAATATTAGTCGCAAAAATTATCTTTGTCTCAGGAAATCAAGCAAATAATTGTTACTCTTCCAATCTCCTTCAGTGGTAAGAAAAATTGCAGTAGTGGTTTCAGTTTGTTTCCATTCACAAGACAGATTTTTAGTAAAATAATGTATATGGATTTGAATGTGTGTGTGTGTGTGAGAGAGAGAGAGAGAGAGAGAGAGAGAGAGAGAGAGAGAGAGAGAGAGAGAGAGAGAGGAGAGAGAGAGAGAGAGAGAGAGAGGAGAGAGAGAGAGAGAGAGAGAGAGGATTATCTTCATGATTTCAGCATTGTTGGTCATCCCTGCACGCACCATCTTGACCCGATAAAAACAGTGAATTGAATTTAAGCCAGTTTTTAGGACAATTATATTTTTAGAATTGCAGATCAATTCCTTTAAAGGGATCAAGAGGAGTTGGTTAAATGAACGGCTGGTAAAATAAAGATTAAATTTATCCTTAAAATCAGAAATATAAAATATAATAATATGATAAAATGTTTTATACTATATTTTGTATTATGCCCAACAGCATGTACAAAATACGAATTGCCCGGTAAAAAGTACAACGCTGTTAAATATCCAGATAATAATTAATAGGCACATACACAAATTACTTCTGGGATTATTAATGGTTCTCATATGTAATATATTCGATATCACCTATTATACTATATATATATATATATATATATTATATATATATATATATATATATATTCACTTGCTGTGCAATATCTGACCTTCATGTCTATCACTTCTGCTGTTATAACGAGCACCCACAGCTTGTACAGAACAAATAAGTAGTTTGTTTTTCTTTCAAGGGTTTCTAAGCCATTACTTACAATTATATTTTTTGCTTCATTAATATGTTAAATTGTAAATAATTCTATAATCATTCTATGCATTTTGGCCAAGAAAAAATAAAGAGACAAACTAAGAAGCTGAGAAACACCTTTAGTTGTAAATTCATAATTAAACGCCTAACATATCTTTGGCAACATGTTGTGTTTTTAGATTCTCCACCTACGGATGGGTGGAACGGGTCATGGAGGACCCATAGGGCGGTCGCCAGCCAGCTCAGGCCCCAACTCCCCGCTGTGGTGACCAGCCACAGCAGTAACTTCCCCAGTGAACAGCTTAAACTCTCATGCCTGGACGAGGCACGATCCGTCGACCTCGCGAATGCGAGGCCAGCGCGTTACCACTGTACTAGCCTGGAGGCTAGATTTGGTAACACAAACACAAAATTCAACATAAAAATTAAGATCCATTTTTCTTGTTTGTTTGTTTGTACCTCCATATGCATATCCTTCTTTTTATCACATTATTTTTTCTCATAAAGTAAGAGTGCGATAGAACTCTCTTCTCCTGTATCATTTTTGACGCCTCCTTTTCTTGAAGAAAGCTAGATAAAATTTTACATACCAATCCATAAGGTGCAAGAAGTCACTTTCTTTGTTAAAAACGAAATACACTTCCATTCATGGTAATCGTTCTCAATCTAAAGGTTCTGGTTGCTCTTTTGAATCAACCCTAGAGGCTAAGTTCATTGCGTATTTACGTCACTGACTCCCTTTTCTACCAAGGGCTAGGACATTTGCCTTCTTGGAAAGGACTTGTTTTGGCAGATGTAATCGTTACCCTGAGTGTATGCCCTTACTAACCTCAGACTGTGGCGTGGAGCGAACCCTCGACCTGACGCCTCAAACTCGCAGATGCTACCGCCTGAGCCACGGTGACTACACAGAGATGAATTCACTATTGATGACAATTTTTTTTTCTCTGTTGGAGTTTTGCTGTGATTACCTAATTGTGATTACCTAATTGTGTTTACGGGAAAGAGCCCAAAGCTCGTATCTTCCCGTCTCCTCATCGGTTCCATTTTATACTTAGTCATACTTATCATACCTGTCCTTAAAACTATGGATTGAGATAGCATTAACTACCTCCTCGCTTAGCCAATTCCAATTATCAACTTCTCTTACACTGAAAAAGTATTTCCTTACATCCTGCAAAGAACTTTTCTTACGAAGCTTCAAACTATGACCTCTAGTTCTAGAGCCAGCCATATCAAAATATCGATCCCTATCCACTCTATCATAACCATGAAGGAATTTAAAGACTGTCACCATATCCCCTCTCACTCTTCTAGCTTCCAGTGATGGTAAGTCTAATTCCCTCAGCCTCTCATCATAACTGAGATTGCGTATTTGTGGCACCAGTTTCGTGGCATGTCTTTGAACTTTTTCAAGCTTAGCTATGTGCTTTCTCAAGTGCGGATTCCAAAAGGGGGCTGCATATTCGAGTTTTGGCCTCACATAGGCCAAAACTCGAATATGCAGCCCCCTTTTGGAATCCGCACTGTGTTTTAGCTAAGATGATTGGCCTAAGAACATTTGACACTGCTAATTTCTCTTCTTCACTATTTCTTAAAGAGCTTCAAGGAATTATTATCTGAAGCAAAAAAAATAATAATCGTCTAATAAGATATCAAAATATAACAAAGGAAATCATCTATCATAAGACGCAAACATGAACAAAACCACACGAAAGTTATACATTTGTCTCTGTGCTTGACATATATCCATCCATACCAAAGCCATATTCTCTCTTATAAGGAGTGTGGCTGAGTCAAAGACAATAGTTTGACTGTTTTGTAGGAATTAAATACAGAGGAGGGGATTCCCTCGCTCCGCCTCATTTACTCGACTTTTACGACACTCAGGGGAACGCGGAGGAAGTATTCTTACCCCCCTCCCTCAGGGGGTAAACTTGACATATATAGGAGAAGGAAAAAGAGTTTCTATACCAGTAAAGCATGAAATGAACTAATATTTAACGAAAGCAAATAAATTCAATCCCATAATAATACTGTTTGACCTAAGACTGTAAATACTGGATCTAAATACAAATTATCCATTCCCTGAAAAAGCTTACAAATGAGATTAACAGGAGCTTGTAAATTCTATAATTATACAGTGCGCCTTCCTACTCACGGACATAATTATTCTTGCACAATATAATCTATATTTACTTAGTAACGTAATTCGCATATGATTACGGTATATATCTACAAAAATCCCAAGCAGGTCACTTTGATAAATTTTGTATTGGGTTGGAAAATATAGATAATTTTTACGCCTTTTTATAATGAGTATTTTGCTTAGTTTAACAAAGTCAGTACCATTTGACATTATAAATATGCTTTCTTATATATATATATATATATATATATATATATATATATATATATATATATATATATATATATATATATATATATATATGCAAAATAAACTGTTATATCACAGCACAATATGAAGCAAAAAAAGGCCCATAAATAAAACACAAAAAGAAGCGAAGATGTACTATATATTACGACTGGACTCCAGTCCTCTTCAGGTACAAATGAAGAGGACTGGAGTCCAGTCGTAATATATAGTACATCTTCGCTTCTTTTTGTGTTTTATTTATGGGCCTTTTTTTGCTTCATATATATATATATATATATATATATATATATATATATATATATATATATATATATATATATATATATATATATATATATTATATATATATATATATATATATATATATATATATATATATACATGATCACATTCCCCTTTCTAAGAGGGGTTGGCCGAGCCAAGAAACACACATTCTCTACGATCCACACATGCCTTTTCTACTTCTCTTGGGTCCTTGGTGATAAAGGGTTGCCACAACCCCCCCCCCTCCATCTTTCTAGGGTCACCCAAAAGGTAAGGCGGGCAAGGATATTCTACAATGAGGCTCTACAGCCGCTGTTGGTTATCCCCTTCAATTCATCACAGGGCAACTCCCCTCATTCCTGTCCATCACAGTTCGTTTAGCTAGCATATGCGGGAAATCCTTTTGGCCTGTGACACCTATACACAATCTTCTTCCACTCATTCTTATCTCTTCCATGCTATCTTTCCAGCTCCTCTAACATTCTACATGCATCCAATGGTCTTTTCACGCCATCCATCCATTACATTCTAGGTCTCCCTCTTGGCCTAACTCCAGCCACTTCCGCCCCCCACACTCTCTTCGCTATTCATTCATCACTAATCCTTTCCATGTGTCCAAACCAACTCAACTGTCTCTCATCCAAATTATCCAACAGCTTTCTTTCAACACCCGTTCTCTGCCTGGTCTCCTCATTTCTTACTCTATCTGTTCTAGATCTTTTATTTCTGTCTTGGCCTTAAACATCTGCTTTTCTTCGTCTCAAATTTTCTTGGTGTCCGGGCAAATGTTCTAACAAGTTTGTTACTGTTGATCTGCCATCTCTGAAGCCATGATGTGTCACTGACAAAAAGTTGAAGGATTCCAAGTGAAGAGAGAAGTCTGTGTGTGTGTGTATGTGTGTGTGTACATGTGCATGTGTTTTAACACGTGGAAACATGTGTCTTGATTCCACACACTATTTATCCTTAGCAACTGATAAACTAGAGGTTGAACCTATTTTAGCTGTATAATATACATCAGAGCTAAGGTAGTCACCGTGGCTTAAGCGGTAGCGTCCGCGACTTTAAGGCGTCAGGTCGAGGGTTCGCGCCCCGTCACGGTCTGAGGTTAGCAAGGGTATGCACTCAGGGTAACGATTACATCTGCCAAAACAAGTCCTTCGCAAGAAGGCAACCGTCCTAGCCCTTGGTAGAAAAGGGAGTCCGTGACGTAAACCCGGAACAAATATACATCAGAGCTAAATTGAAATCAGATCACAATTCATTTTAAACGCCAACACCAAGTGTGCAATGAAAATTATTGTATAATTAATCCATCTTTTAAATGAACATACACTGCTAGCTCAAAAAAAAACTTGTGTGTCAATGATTTAGTTAAAGAAAAAGAAGAAATAAGCCTTTTGACTGTCTATAATGGCACTGCGTGGTGGGTTAAATTGTTATTGTAAACTGCAAAACCTCTCTCTCTCTCTCTCTCTCTCTCTCTCTCTCTCTCTCTCTCTCTCTCTCTCTCTCTCTCTCTCTCTCTCTCTCTCTCTCTCTCTCTCTCTCTCTCAGTCATGCACGATGGTTTACGAGCAAACATGTATCTCGAAATTAAAGACCTATAATTGTATTCAGAGGTATTTGCATGTGGAAAAGTGTGTTTAGTTTGCGTGAATTCCAGACGTCATTGGAAATCCCTAAAATTGTCTCTTTCCAGATTCTCCTACGCACTCGTCCAACTGGGAGTGTCGATAACCCACTCCGGGGAAAAAAAATCTTACCAAAACAAAGGCATTCATGATTAGTAAATATAATCTTATATCTTTGAAGGTTTTTTAGTTTTGTTTACCGAACAGGTTTACAAAACGCTGTTTCATTAGGGCAAATCGCAACCTTAGGTTTATATCGTTCCGGTTTTACGTCACGGACTCCCTTTTCTACTAAGGGCTAGGACGGTTGCCTTCTTGCGAAGGACTTGTTTAGGCAGATGCAATCGTTACCCTGAGTGCATGCCCTTGCTAACCTAAGACCGTGACGGGGCACGAACCCTCGACCTGACGCCTCAGAGTCGCGGACGCTACCGCTTGAGCTACGGTGACTACACATTCCTCAAGGTGTATGAGGCCACAAAATAAATAAAGAAAAAATAAATCATACTTGAAGGCGACCATGCCTCCCTCCCTCTAATTCGTTGCCCCTCCCCCAGTCTGCACCACGAGGCTACTTTGAACAATTATGAACACCCTGTTTTCAGCAAAATATCAAAAACGGAACCTCACTATTTTCCCAGATAATTCCAATTATAAAAATGTTTACCTAAAAACAACAAAATTATGCGATGTGGATAAAACTACTTTTTTATGAAAGTTTCAGAAGCTGGCATTCAGCTTTTCGACAAATGTTTACTAAGCTCTCTATGCATTTATACACGCGAAACACGAGAAAACACGTGTACGACTTCGTCATAACTGCTAATGAAACATTATTATTACCTATTGACTTTAACTCATTATTGCATAATATCATGGTCTCTTTCTATCTCTCCTGCTTTGGGTTTCAAACCAAGGTAAACAAACGCTGTGAAATGTATTATCTCAGGCAAGTTGACACATTATCTTAAAAGATACATAAACTGATTTCCTGTACGAAATGCAGAGTGAGAGCTGTGGAGAGACTTTTCCACAGATTATAAGTATGCCAATGAGCTGTCATGAACTTTCATGCTGTATTTTCTTCTTCTTCTTCTTCTTCTTCTTCTTCTTCTTCTTCTTCTTCTTCTTCTTCTTCTTCTTCTTCTTCTTCTTCTTCTTCTTCTTCTTCTTCTTCTTTTTATGAGTGTGACACCGAGACAGGCAAAAACTGCCCTAATCAATAAAGGCCCAGGCACGAGAAAACACCAAGATGAAGGAAAAGGAAAAGGTCAAGGACAAGGCAGAGATGGGGTAATAACATACAAAGGAAAACGACAGACAGACAAAACAGTCAAAGTACAGTGGACCCAGAGATATGGAGGACTAGGCCCTGAGATGACGATAGATCCGCTTTTTGAAGGATGAAACGTCATAAGAATAAGGAAAGACAGATGGAGGAAGAGAGTTCCAGAGTCTGGAGGTAGATGGGAAGAAGCAGTCGCTGTACCGACCATAACTAAGGATTTCTGACAGTAGGTTTTACATCTTTGCCCAAAGACTTGATCTTTAGACGTATTGGTTCAATGAGCTTCTTGTATCTGTTTAGTTCTATTATGATCATATATTTTTTTTATCATGTAGGTAGTACATGATGCATGTTCTTATAGATGGCAAGTGCATGTGTGTGTGTGCGTATGTGTGTGTATGTGTGCGCGTGTTTGTGTCTGTGTTTGCAATATATATATATATATATATATATATATATATATATATATATATATATATATATATATATATATATATATATATATATATATATATATATATATATATATATATATATATATATATATATATATATATATATATATATATATATATATAAATAAATAAATGTGTGTGTGTGTGTGTGTGTGTGTGTGTGTGTGTGTGTGTGTGTGTTAAGAATAGTCAGCGACTCTTATGAACTTAAGAATTTGTTCTTTGCCTTGTTTGTGACTGATAGTGAATATAGCAGGGTTGAAAGAG
>JAXCGZ010011900.1:25000-54988 GCA_037179515.1 Halocaridina rubra
ACCAGTTTCGTGGCATGTATGTGTGTGTGTGTGTGTGTGTGTGTGTGTGTGTGTGTGTGTGTGTGTGTGTGTGTGATTACCTAATTGTGATTACCTAATTGTGTTTACGGGAAAGAGCCCAAAGCTCGTATCTTCCCGTCTCCTGATCGGTTCCATTTTTAGACTTAGTGATACTTATCATACCTGTCCTTAAAACTATGGATTGAGGTAGCATTAACTACCTCCTCGCTTAGCGAATTCCAATTATCAACTACTCTTACACTGAAAAAGTATTTCCTTACATCCTGCAAACAAGTTTTCTTCCGAAGCTTCAAACTATGACCTCTAGTTCTAGAGCCAGCCATATCGAAATATCGATCCCTATCCACTCTATCATAACCATGAAGGAATTTAAAGACTGTCACCATATCCCCCCTTACTCTTCTAGCTTCGAGTGATGGCAAGTCTAATTCCCTCAGCCTCTCATCATAACCGAGATTGCGTATTTCTGGCACCAGTTTCGTGGCATGTCTTTGAACTTTTTCAAGCTTAGCTATGTGCTTTTTCAAGTGCGGATTCCAAAAGGGGGCTGCATATTCGAGTTTTGGCCTCACATAGGTTACATAAATATTTCTGAACATTTCCTTGTCCATGTGCCTGAAGGCTACCCTTACATTTGATAAGAATGCATATGCTGCCCTTACTACGCCATTTATATGTATTTCTGGAGACAAATCTGCCAGTATGTTTACTCCTAGATCTCTCTCATTTTCTGTCTCTTGAAGTTGTACTCCAGCCACCGAGTAGTCAAGCTTGGGCCTTCTTGCACTTGTACCCATTCTCATTACCTTACATTTTGAGGTATTGAATTTCATTAGCCACTTTTCTGACCACTCATGCAGATTATTTAGATCCTCCTGAAGTTCTCTACCATTGTTCTCGTTTTTTACTTTCTTCACAATCTTTGCATCATCTGCAAACATATTCATGAATGAATTTACAGACTCTGGTAGGTCATTTACATATACAAGGAACAAAAGTGGCCCTAAAACTGAACCCTGTGGGACTCCACTACTAACTCTTCTCCATTCAGACACTGAGTGTCTTACTCTAACCCTCTGTTCCCTTCCTTCTAAGTAAGTTTTTATCCATTCCAAGACATTTCCACCTATTCTAGCCATTGATTGCAGCTTCTTAATAAGTCTCCCATGTGGAACAGTGTCAAACGCTTTCTGGAAGTCTAGGAATATGCAATCTGCCCAGCCCTCTCTTTCCTGTAAGATTTGGCTTACCTCATCATAAAATTCTAATAAGTTTGTTACTGTTGATCTTCCTTCTCTGAAGCCATGTTGCCTCACTGACAAAAAGTTGAAGGATTCCAAGTGAAGAGAGATATGTTTCCTTAGTAGTTTCTCCATAAGTTTGCAAACTATGCTGGTCAAGGAAACTGGTCTATAGTTCAGAGCCGTATCCCTCCTTCCCTTTTTGAAGATAGGTATCACATTTGCTTGTTTCCAGCATCTTGGAATCTCCCCCGACTCCAATGACTCCTTAAATATGATACTTAGTGCCACTGATATTGTGTTTGCGCATTTTTTAAGCACATGAGGGGATATGTCATCAGGACCTGTAGCTTTATGAACATCTAAATCCATCAGCGCTTTGCATACCTCTGTGGCTGTAAGGTTGATGTTCTCTAATACCGGCCCTTGAGCTTCTATCACTGCAATCTGAGGGGGTGGGGTATTTTCTACTGTAAATACTGACTGAAACTCCTTATTCAATTCTTTGCAGATCTCTTCGTCCGTCTCAGTGATGCTTCCATCCGCTCTCTTTAGCCTTAAAACCTGTTCTTTTACCTTCAGTTTTCCTCTGATAAAGCTGTGGAAAAGCTTGGGATTTTCTTTAGCCTTCCTGGTGATGTCCCTCTCATAATCTTTCTCTGCCTCTCTCCTTTTACTTAGGTAGTCATTTCTTGCTCTTTTGTAGGTTTGCCAGGCATTTATGTTTTGTGTGTGTGTGTGTGTGTGTGTGTGTGTGTGTGTGTGTGTGTGTGTGTGTGTGTGTGTGTGTGTGTGTAAAGAATAATGATATGAAAATTTGTTCTGCATTGTGAAAAAGAAAACCATTACAGGCACTGAAAAAAAAAATCAACACGAGTATGATGTCAAACTTGTTTGCGAGGGAAAAATATTTTATAGTGTATTGAAAAAAAGAAATTGCGAAACATACAATGTCATGAGAGTTTTCATGAAAATAGTGATATTTTTCACGTTCACATGCGATGCCCGTTGACATTTTCCACTAATGTATGTATCCTTTTTTATAAGGTTTCTTTTTGTGCGTGCTAATATTGGACATTTGCGTGAGAAAATTTATCAATTCCATTTGATTTGAACTTCTGTAAAATGTTATTCTCTCTCTCTCTCTCTCTCTCTCTCTCTCTCTCTCTCTCTCTCTCTCTCTCTCTCTCTCTCTCTCTCTCAATATCTATCTATCTATCTATCTATATATATATATATATATATATATATATATATATATATATATATATATATATATATATATATATATATATATATATATATATATATATATATATGAATCATTTTTACCCCTACCGGGACTTGAAATTACTAAGCCAAGGCGCTACCAACTACACCACAGAAAGTTAAAAGGAAATAGATCTTATAGCTTATATCTGTTGTGTGTGTGTGTGTGTGTGTGTGTGTGTGTGTGTGTGTGTGTGTGTGTGTGTGTGTGTGTGTGTGATTACCTAATTGTGATTACCTAATTGTGTTTACGGGAAAGAGCCCAAAGCTCGTATCTTCCCGTCTCCTGATCGGTTCCATTTTTAGACTTAGTGATACTTATCATACCTGTCCTTAAAACTATGGATTGAGGTAGCATTAACTACCTCCTCGCTTAGCCAATTCCAATTATCAACTACTCTTACACTGAAAAAGTATTTCCTTACATCCTGCAAACAAGTTTTCTTCCGAAGCTTCAAACTATGACCTCTAGTTCTAGAGCCAGCCATATCGAAATATCGATCCCTATCCACTCTATCATAACCATGAAGGAATTTAAAGACTGTCACCATATCCCCCCTATGTCACCATATCCCCCCTTGTGTGTGTGTGTGCATGCATGTAATTGACCAACGCAATTGATAAGTAGGTGGATGCTTACAATGTTATTTGTATCAAATATTACTCGAAACTTCTTTATCAATTCTAAAATCCTAGTTTTATTATCTTCACGTTATTTTCTGCTAAGTTAACCCTTGGAATTCAGTTATACCTGAAATATAGAGATATGTATCTTGCCTTTTTTGATGATAGGTACCACGTTTCGTTGTTTCCAGAATCTTGGAATTTTCTCGGATTTTAGAGACTATTCAAATATGATGCAAAGTGACGATGATAACGGGGCAGTTAATTTCTTAAAGGGCTAAACAGACGATCAGTATTACTGACAATGTTTCCCTGTACTGTCATTATTACTGTCGATGTGTCCATCATATGGACGTAGTAGTTCACACCAATAGAATAGTGTCAGTATTTTTACTGACAGTAATAATGATCGTCTGTACCCCCCCTTAAGTATGAATATGTACTAATTCATTTGTCTAAATGTTCATCGACAAATTGTGTATTAAATCTGTCTTTCTTTATTCTGACCCTTGTTACCCACTTTTTCTTCACCTTTCCTAGTTACAGCCAATGACTGTTATGATGAGACAAATGACATAATTCAGCAGAAAAACTATCAATTGTTCAACTGCTTTTTCTTCATTGTTCCTAGTTACAGCCAATGACTGTTATGATGAGACAAATTACAAAATTCAGCAGAAAAACTATCAATTGTTCAACTACTTTTTCTTCATTATTCCTAGTTACAGCCAATCCCAGTTATGATGAGACAAAATACAAAATGCAGCCGAGAAACTATCAATTGTTCAACTGCTTGAGATTATAGTTATAATGACTATATTCGATTTTTTTATTCACGGTTCAAAGCACCCACAAGTGACTTCCGAAGCTAATGTGGACGATACTATGATTGACTCCCTTTCTCATTAATCTTTCTGTCGTAATTCGAAACATATTTAGTTCAATTTTCACTTTATTTAAGTAAAGTATCCATTTGTTTATTTTGATATCGGATGCAGTTATCCAAACATGTCTTGTTTTCGATTAATATGTCATAATTAGTCCCGTATCTGAAAAGGGGGTAAGAATCTGCCTCCGTGTTCCCCTGCGTGTCCTAAAAGTCGACTAAATGGGGCGGAGTGAGGGGCTGGGAATCCCCTCCTCTATATCTAATTCCCACAAAAAGTCAAAGTATTGTCTTTGACTCAGCCACCCTCCTTATAAGGGGGAATATGGCTTTGGAATATGGATATCACAATTAGTCCCGTATCTGAAAAGGGGGGTGGAAACAGACAGGCTGGACTTAGGGGATAAGGACTATTTGCCATTCACAGTGCCCCGCTGCTGGATTGAAACAGCTTTTTTCAGCTCGTCACTTCTCGATTAGAGCATTCTACCACTGAGCTACCGTGGTCCCCCGATTTCCAAATATGTATAAAAAGTAAAATTTGCTTTCCTCAATAGATTCATCATCTTTTATGTAAAAAAAAAATGATAATAATGACAAGAGATATTATTTTAAAAATAATATCTAAATTAATTCTGAAAAGCTTTTCATTTTCCGATCATAGCATTCAAGATTACGATAAGGTTAGACGTGTGGTTGAAGGTCTGCCGCTGATATCCGTAATATCTAACATTTTCTACTGAGTCAGTCTACAATTTTCATAATGACACTCGGAATATCCAGGGTTCAGTTTCGCAGATTCTTGTATTATTCATGTATGGCTAAAAATAAAACAAGTTGACGTTATTTTCACTGCACGATGCTTTTGCATTATGATATTCCAAATTCCTTTTTATTAGTTTGAAATGGCTTCAAAAACTTCATTTTTTTCACATTCACTGTTGAATTAACACTGTGCCCCACGTTTAAACTGACATTGTGTCAGTTATCACGTATGCCACATATAAATTGAAAATTATAAAAGCAATGGTGAAAAAGCTTTAAGCAAATAAAGTTCACAAAAACAAGTGAACAAAACCCCTAAAACAAAACAAAAATAGATATCAAAGTGAAAGGTGATGTAGCGAGAATAGTTCTTTGGTAAGAGGTTAGATGAGACAGAGAATCCGTGTACCGGGAGTGAGTTCCAAAAATGAAAAATCTAATTTTTAAATCAAATGATCCTGGAGGTATCTAATGCAACCCTGTTAGAGTTAAATGTTCCTATCCAACGTTTATTCTATCGTAATGGAGCGGTTGTGTGACACTGCTATTCAGAGCAGAACATTGTCCCAAGTAATATGTGTAGAATATGAAACCGAGGATATGAAACAACAAAGAGTAAGGGACTTGAGATTTGTTAGAATCGTAGTTACCTAAGACACAATGAGCGGTTATGTGACACTGCTACTCAGAGCAGAATATTGTCCAAAGTAATATGTGTAGAATATAAAAGCGAGGATATGAGACAACAAAGAGTAAGGGACTTGAAATATGTTAGAATCGTAGTTACCTAAGACACAATGAGCGGTTGTGTGACACTGCTACTCAGAACAGGAAACTATCCTAAGTAATATGTGTAGAATATAAAAGCAAGGATATGAGACAACAAAGAGTAAGGGACTTGAGATTTGTTAGAATTGTAGTTACCTAAGACACAAAGAGCGGTTATGTGACACTGCTAATCAGAGCAGAATATTGTCCCAAGTAATATGTGTAGAATATAAAAGCGAAGATATGAGACAACAAATAGTAAGGGACTTGAGATTTGTTAGAATCGTAGTTACCTAAGGCACAAAGACTCTTTTAAGAGAATAACCTGAAGAGAGTTAGGTCCTGTGTATGAGATCAGCTTTCCATATAGTTATAAGTACGAGCTCCTTTAGCCATAGCAGCAGATACTCTTAAGGGCGGTTTAAACGGTCAAACGATTCGTCGAACGCAGTTCGACAGACAAGTGTTTGAAGTGATGGGGTATTTGGTTGTCGAACACGTTCGACAAATTTTTTCGACAACCAAATACCCGGTTCACACGTTCGAACATCACTTCAAACACTTGTCTGCAAACCGTTTGACCGTGTAAACCCCCCTTTAGGCAGTATCAGATCGGTATCGCCAATAAACTACCTTGTATCCAAGAGTCCCTATTCAATTAATGAACATTTATCGTTCCTTACAGTACCTGATAATCAGTGCAAATTCATGATAATAAACTCCTAACGTGTGTCACAGCCTATCAACCCCTATCTCTTAATCCCTGTAGTGTAAATGTTCCTGTTTTACGTCACGGACTCCCTTTCCTACCAAGGGCTAGGAAGGTTGCCTTCTTGAGAAGGACTTGTTTTGGCAGATGTAATCGTTACCCTGAGTTAGCCCTTGCTAACCTCAAACCGTGACGGGGCTCGAACTCTCGACCTGACGCCTCAGAGTAGCGGACGCTACCGCTTGAACCACGATGACTACATCCCTGTAGCGTAAATGAGTCTCCTAAAACAAATCAGGGAGATAAAAAACATCCTTCTCATATGTTTTTTGGCTTAGAGGCCAACTACTTTATTAAGGAAACTCACCTGGGGTTTAAAAGCAAATAAAGCAGATGTGAAATTCTCCAACGCAATTTATGGGACCCGAATGAGGCGATCTTTTTTTTTATTTATTTTTCTTCCGTGGCAAAATTAAAGACTCCAGATTTTCTCAGATATTATTCTGTCTCTAAAATGATTACCGTTTTCTGTCTATTAACATGAAAGGATAATTCTGGAAAAATTATATGAAAATCGCTCAACGAAAAACGCAACATTCGGCTGTGCTGTTTTGAGACTTATTTATAATTTGTCAATGCATTTCTTCAATTCAGAGGAGGAAATTTTACATATTTTCATGCATTCCCATCACAATTCATGCATTTCTTTGATGGGTTTACCTGTCTCTTCCTTTTGTTTTTATGTACAAGAAATAATATATGAATCTATCACACCTGATGGTCTTTGCTCGAATTAATTCAATTCCGTGACACTAAAATATGTTTTTTAGCTTAATCATGTAACGATGGAACAAATAGTTTTATCAGCTGAAAGAAAAAAAGCTTTGAATGACAACCGATGGCTCTCAAGTAACAGAGATGACATATGACTATTCTCAGTACATTCATGTGTATATATATATATATATATATATATATATATATATATATATATATATATATATATATATATATATATATATATATGTGTGTGTGTGTGTGTGTGTGTGTGTGTGTGTGTGTGTGTGTGTGTGTGTGTGTGTGTGTGTCTGTGTGTGTCTGTGTGTCTGTGTGTGTTTTTGTGTGTGTGTGTATAGATATGTGCACATATTTTATGTGCGTAACACTGTGACGGGCAAAGAAAATTGGCTTCATTGGGCCCAGGGCACCAAGAATACATAAGGAGAAAAACAGTGGTTTAAGGACAAGGTAGAAAGGAGAGGGTGATAAATACTAACAAAATGACAAACTGAAAGAATAGTAAGAAAAATGAAGACCTAGTATTATGATAAGATTAAGCCCTTAGATGACGATAGATCATTTCACTGAAGGAAAAAAGGAATAAGAGTTAGTGAAGACAGTAGAAGCAAGAGAGTTCCAGACTCTGGATGTGGAAGGAAGGAAGCAGTCAGTGCACCGACCAATCCGCACAATTTGCACCCAGTACTTACGTGAAGTGGCCTCGTCGGAAGGGGAGAGTTGCACCTCACAACTCATTAGAACAGCGATGGAAATACCACCGATAAAAAAGAGAAAAAGATTATGCTTTTTGGCGAAGACAAAAAGAATCGAGATTGGGAGTAAGAAACGGGTCGTTAACGAGTCTGATGGCCTTAGATTCAAACCAATCAAAGAGATAAGTATGAGAAGAAACACACAAGATAGGATAACAGTATACTGAACATGGATGTTTAAGGCCTGTATAGATATTAATAGTTGGAAAGAAGAAAACTAATTGATTCGGTTTTACGTCTCGAACTCCCTTTTCTACTAAGGGCAAGGACGGTTGCCTTCTTGCGAAGGACTTGTTTTGGCAAATGTAATCGTTACCCAGAGTGTATGCCTGACACAGAGTCGCGGACGCTACCATTTAGCCACGGAGACTACTCAAGAAGAAAACTAATTATGAAAACAAAACAGAACTCCCAATTCACGTCTTCACACACCCTGTGATCAGTATATTAATTTCTGATTAATTCTTAACGTCTTTTTATGAATAAGAATTACTGGACAGTATGAGACAAGTCGGGCTAATCTCCTCACCTGAAATTCCACTATGGGTCGTTGTAACACTTAGAAAAATGGTCCTTATTCGTCCGTGCAGTAAACCGAGAGGCTCAGAAAATACTGGAGGAAGAAACTAGAGTTTTACCGTCATACTATTATATATCAATCCCTAATCCCACCCCATGCACAAAGGAAAAAAAGAAAAAGAATTAATTTTGCCTTTTGTGGTTACCATGCTCCGATTTTCATGAATTTTGCCTTTTGTGGCTGCCATGCTCCGACTTTCATGAATTTTGCCTTTTGTGTTGCCAGGCTCCGACTTTCATGAATTTTGCCTTTTGTGGTTGCCAGGCTCCGATTTTCATGAATTTTGCCTTTTGTGGTTGCCAGGCTCCGATTTTCATTCGTTTCGTAAAATAACAGAACAAAAAAGTGTGATGTATATTTTGTCGTTTATGGCTTGAGTTGTCACGTGACTGCTCTCCATGCTTCGGTGAGATTTTACGTGACGGAAATGTGAAAACAAAATTTTTCGCTTGAAATTATCCATAGTCAGGTAATCAATGCATATATATATATATATATATATATATATATATATATATATATATATATATATATATATATATATATATATATATATATATATATATATATGTTAACAATAAGAAATTTAAAGCACACAAACTGAAGAAATTAAGCGAATAATGTATATAAATTAAGACACATCACGTGATTAAAGTTCTTGAGTGGTGTTTTTCTTAGTCCACTTCTTTGATATACATGTATGCGTGAGTCCAATCAGGCATAAATGATGCAACTCCCAAGCTTATACCAAGGGACATCCCATTTCATGTTTGGTCATTAGAACCTCAGAATCCAGGACATGGTTTTATTCACCTTCTCATGGGTAGCATAATGTCTCTTACCTACAATTAATTCATAAACACCTTATATAAGGATGCCATCCCCCTTGTAAGAAGGATGGTAAGTGTCAAAACCATCCCCACCCACCAGAAGTCAAATCACCCCATGTCACCCATCTTAGCTTCTTGGTGATAAAGGGTCAGCATAATCACCTTAATCACACTTGGGTCATCCACAGGTAAAGTGGGTAAAGGTTTTCTGTCGTGAGGCCAAATAGCCAGAGTGAGGGTACCCTCACCTCTTCATCTAATGGTAACCCCCCTCTCCAAAGCACATAACCGTTTCAAGTTACAGTACTGAATAGGTGCTAAGAATCCTTCGCCCAGTAGCTACTACTCAAAATCTCTATCCATTCATCGCCATCACTTGAACTCTGTCTTCGTTGCTCCACTGACATATCACGTGCACTCAACGTTCATTTCATCCCATCTATCCATCTCACTCTATATCGTCCTTCTGGCTCCAATCCACTTAATTCTTCTCTCCCCACTTTCTTTATTTTGCCATATGGTCAAACCATCTCAGCATTCTCTGGTCTAACTCATGTCTATTCTTGACACACTTATCTTACTTCTAAAACACCTCAATCCTACAATCAATTATTTCTTTTCATACTCTCTTGCATTCCAAATCACTGTTCTATATAATTATTGCATTCATTCCTAATCACCTTTTTCTCACCACATATTTCATCCAACATACACATTTCCTTACTTCCATTACTCTGTAGCTTACCTATGTATTCATTCCTCCATTCACTGCAAAATGCAACCCATATACTTAAACCTTCCAACTCCCTTAAGCATCTCCCCATTCACATTTACATTCATCCTGCCACCATCAACATCATTGTACTTCTCAAAACGTTTATTTTACCAACTATCACCACAATTTACTTCTCTCACACACCCTTATAAATCCAGTTGTTTCAGTTTCTCCTCAGAATCATTCACCATTCTCTCTAACTAATTCCAAACCTTTACCTACCAATTCTTCATTTACATCTCTTACCATTACATCCACATACATCACAAGCACCCATGGTGACATTGCATAACCTTGACGCAAACCCACATTCACCTTGAGGCAATCACTTAACATTCCAGATTATCGTATGTAGTCCAACACTCATATAAAAACTGTTGACCACTTTTAACATACTTCCTTTTATTCCATTAAGCTGTAACACTACCCACAATGCTTCTGTATCAATCTTATCACGTGCTGTTCTGAAGTCCATTAAAATTGGATATTTATATGCAATTATTTCTCTGCTAAAATTAGGCTAGGTAAAGTCTGATTTCACGTGTTCATGTGTTCTCCACTTTCACCCCATAACCTGCTCTAGTAACAGTATTCAATAGGAAAACATCAGCCATAGTGTTGACTCACCTTAAGCCCATCATAGCTGAATCACGGTCCTCATCTCCTGGTGAAGGCTGACGGTCTTCATCTGCCTTAGGTGAGGCTAATGTTAGCTTATTAAGATACATATCCGAGTAAGATTAAAATTTTTTAGCTCACTTGCTCTAAGAATTCTTTTGTATTACAGCCTCCAAACTCCACCAAAATTAGAGAGTTTAGGTCATCATGGCTAAGTCATGCTCCTCTTTTGACGTAGGCTGACAGTTTCCATATGCTTTTGGTGAGGTTAATGTTAGAATATTAAGACACATATCAAAGCCAGCTTCGATTTTTCACCCTAGTTACTTCAAGGATTCCTTTGTATCACAGCCTCCAAACACCACTGAAATTAGAGAAATAAAGTATTATAGTCATGCTTTCATATATTTTAGATTATGCTAATACAGTATACTTAAAGCTACATCATTATTAAGATTTTTCCATCAATTATTCCCTTTCCTTAAACTTATTGCTTTGAGAAAAATATACTGATTATTGCCTCTTATATAACATAGCCTTCATATGTTGTGTCAACTACTTTTTTCATGCCCAAATTCTCATTTTTTTTCTTTTATGAGTGTGACACCGGGACAGGCAGAAACTGCCCTCATCAATAAAGGCCCGGGCTTGAGAAAATACCAAGATAAAGGAAAAGAAAAAGGTTAAGGACAAGGCAGAGATGAGGTAATGTCACACAAAGGAAAACAACTTTTTCAAGCATTCAGTCTTTTTAAGGACTCCTTCACATCATGTACATGAATAGAATTCACAAACTTTAGGCATTTTTTCACCCATTCTTTCTACAGACTGCTTCACCTTAAAGGGGGGTGCTCTACTCTATGCACTCTTCAACAAGGATTTATGAAGAATGGTGTTTCTTCAAGACAATGTATATTATGCACTCCTCTCTGATACAATTTCCATATCTTAATTATCCAGAGATTCCATCTCTTCTCTCTCTCTCTCTCTCTCTCTCTCTCTCTCTCTCTCTCTCTCTCTCTCTCTCTCTCTCTCTCTCTCTCTCTCTCTATCTCTATCTATATATATATATATATATATATATATATATATATATATATATATATATATATATATATATATATATATATATATATGCATATATATACATATATATATATATATATATATATATATATATATATATATATATATATATATATATATATATATATATATATATATATACATATATATATATATATATATATATATATATATATATATATATATATATATATATATATATATATATATATATATATATATATACATATATATATATATATATATATATATATATATATATATATATATATATATATATATATATATATATATATATATATTAGCATGATGAAAACTCACGTTCATTTCGTAATTATTATTATTATTATTATTATTATTATTATTATTATTATTATTATTATTATTATTATTATTATTATTATTATTATTATTATTATCATTATTATTATTATTATTTTCATTATTATTATTATTATTATTATTATTATTATTACTTTATGTATATATATAAATATATATATATATATATATATATATATATATATATATATATATATATATATATATATATATATTTGTATAAGCATAGTAGTGTTTGCTCTAAATAGTTATATTTATTGCAAATCAAAAGAAGAAATTTTTTTTTTTCGTTTTTGAGAAATCAGAAAACAATTCCATTCAAGCTTATTGTAATGAGGTGTTTTCCACAATTTACAATTCTATCTTTTATAAATAAAATATATCTATTACTTTGAGCACTTTGGCTCAATTACTACTACTACTACTACTACTACTACTACTACTACTACTACTACTATTTTCCTTCTTCAAATAAGTAAAATATACTGAGCCATCTTTACCTTTAAAGTTGCTTCCATGATGACATTTCATTATTGTTTTAAATGTGCTGAGAATGAAGAGCATAAATCATTTAGCAAGTCATGAACTTCACGCACAGTTATGAGAAAGAAACACAACTCAAATATACCTCTGTCCTTTCCTAGTGCCCGTCGCACACTGACTGATATCAAAAAAATAATTGCATGCTTGATCAACTTTGCACTTGCGCTATCGCGTATTTGGGAATCGTCTAATTTCTTATATTTCCCAGTAATATCTTCTTAATTATCTTCTTATTTCGTTCGTATTTCAAAAGAGATCGTTCCCTTCCCACCTGATTGATTTCCTACCTGAAATAAATATTAACAATGCGAATACAGGAATTTGCCCGAAATATTTGACGTAGGGCCATGATTATCTTTTCTAACTTTACACCACAAGAAATACTCGTTTATTATGCTGTTAAAAAACTCATTAAAGTACATACAACTACAGGTTGGCGATGGAATTAGCCGCCCGTTGTGATACTACAACTAGAGGTCTTCTGGATTTTGATAGAACTGCCCAGGACAGTTCGATGCTTTTTGTTTTAGATTCTCCACCCACGAATGGGTGGGACGGGTCATGGAGGACCCATAACAGTTCGATGTTCATTCTTCCTTCAGTCATGATTCTTTCTCTATGCCTATATCTACATAGGAAATTCTGGCGCATTCGTTACATATCTATTTCGATCCGTTCACATCTGACAAGTCACAACATTCTCCATCTCTGTTTATCTTCCTTTTTCTTAACTGTTTCCATGGAGGCTTTTCATAAAACTTCCTCTATGAGAGAAATCGTTTACTAAACTAAGACAATTAGACACAAAGGTCCGATTTCTTAAACAAGGTAACCTAGGATACCATATTGGTAGTTAGCTAGACACACACAAATGGATTTCATGAACGCATCTGACGCTGAAGGAGAAATTGGAGGGATGGAGAGCAGCACTTGAGGAGAGTTGAATGATGATAAACAGGTCAAAGACCGAATATATGTGTGCCAACATTGCTGAGGATGGTGGAGATAGCATAAGAATGGATGGGATAGAAATAAAGAGAATACAGAAGTTTGGGGTCCATAGTAGAGGCTAGTGGAAGCATGGGTCAAGAAGTGAGACATCGTAATCAGGCAGGATGGAATAACTGGAGGTCTGCATCTGGTGTTCTCTGTGACAAGAAGGTACCACTGAGATTGAAGGGAAAGTTTCATAGGACTGTTGTAAGACCAGCTATATTATATGGAACAGAAACAGCAAGTATGAGGAAAACAGAGGAGAAGAGGTTGGATGTAGCGGAAATGAGACTGTTGAGATGGATGTCTGGAGTAACAAGGAAGGATAGACTTAGGGATGAGTATATAAGAGTATCGATAAAGGTAATTGAATTATCAAAGAAAATACAGGGGGAAAGGTTTAGATGGCATGGACACCTGTTACGACGGGACGATCATCATGTTGAAAGACAAACGATATAGATGGAAGTTCGGGGTAGAAGGAGGAGAGGAAGATCAAGAAAAAGATGGCGTGATTGTATAGGGGAAGACTTGCAATGGAAGGGTATTGATGAAAATGAAGCACAGAACAGAAATAGATAGAGACGACTCATTCACAACGGCGACCCCATATAAAAATGGATTACAGCTGAGGAGGAAAAGAAGAAGAAGAAGAAGATGAAGACGAAGATCTGACGCTGTTCTGTGATTGTCTAGTATCCCCCCCAGGGGATCCCATATTGTTAGTTAGATAGACACACACAAATGGATTTCATAAACGTATCTAACGTTGTTCTGTGTATGTCTAGGATCCCCCACCCATGTCTGTCAGTTCCTGAGTCAAGTACTTTGACCTCTCGGCCACCGTGATCACTGCAATATATGATAAAATGTGGTGTGACGTCATACAAGGTGTGAAAAAGAGGTATCACTGCTTGTGACCCCAGTCTCAAGACGTGCCAACCACCACGGTGGGTTTGTTTACTAAGACGGTCGAGGAATGAAGTTTTGTTGTGGGCGTTCACGGAGTTTATTGATGATGAAACCTAGTTAATATATCATTAAGGTACCCTATGTTGTGTCAAGTACTCAAAATGGTGTTGGTAAATGTTTACTTTCACACCCCTAACGAGTGAAATGAAAATTTAAAACACTGAAATAAAGTCTGAAACTGATTTCATATATTAACTCCGTTCATAGCAGGGTGTGAACTACCTTCACTAACCTAACCTAGTATTATATGAAAAGTAATGACATTTATTTCCTGAGTAGACCTGTGAAAGTAAACATATACCTTTGCTTTGCGATATCCAAGAATTGACCTAACACGCCAGAGCGGATAAGGTGACCTATAGTTGACAGTATGAAAGACCTCATATGTAAATGTAAGAGTGGTTATTGTTTACTTCCACACCCCATTTCGGAAAAAATATTCAATTTATTATATTAGTAGGTTTCATTCCTCCCAGTTAACTATTAAAATAGGTTAAGTTAGTTCAGTTTACCCTAGTTAAAGAATGAGTTATCAATTGATGTGAATATTTTTTAGTTCATTATGACATTTTCTCTGTGTGTTTGTATTTTTCTTTCACTAATTAAAGTTAGGTGAGAGGGGTCTGGGGTTAGAGCTCCTCCTTTTAGAAATATACTGTACATGTAAAGTTTATTCTCATCATTAATTCAGTCTGAAATATCGTTATTCTAGTACTTTTCTTGTAATATGATTGATATTGCTATCCAGTTCCGTAGCTGTAAGATATGAGTGGAGGCATATTTCCAAAACCCCTCATTTCTCGCGGATATGACCATCTAAATTCATCATTTTCCACAGCAAATATTCCACTATCCAAAACAATTTATAGGCATCAGTTTCACAATTATCCAATTTCTGTGATGTGAAGTTTCTCTTGTGATATTCCTTGAGTGTATACTGTACAAATATTGGCAAGGGTATGCAGTAGTCTCCTGGCTAGTACAGTGGTAATGCGCTGACCTCGCATTCGCGAGGTCGACGGATCGGACCTCCTTCAGGCAAGAGGGTTTAAGCTGTTTACTGAAGAGGTTACTGCTGTGGCTGTGCGCCTCAGTGGGGGTTGGGGCTTGTGTCGGCTGATGCCCGCTCTATGGGTCCACCATCACCCGTTCCACCCTTCCTTGGGTGGAGGATTGAAAAAAAAAAAGTATGCAGTGATTATGGCATTTTATGAAGATGAATAATGTTTTAACTTTCATAAAACTTCATACCGGGGAAAATGTCTGTACGGAATAATATAAAGGTAGATAATTATAAATGGACCCCATGTTTATAGACAAACTTTACCGTGCCTACTTCAACCTAACCTTTCATTACAACAAAGAATAGGATTGAATTTGATGTTAAGTAAGTCCACAAAATTTGAAGAGTGTCCAAATATAAAAAAGAAATATATCAATGATTGGTCACATATTAAAAGTTGAAATATTGGAAAGCATCTCAGAAGCAGCAGTTCTGGGATGGGGATGGAGTCGAGATTACTGGTTATAGTAGCCTTATTGTATAAAGATGCCTAATTATGTACATGTAACTATCTGTGCTATAAAATATATTCACTGGATAAAAGCAAAACCGTATATGTGTTTATTTCTTTATAACTCCAAAGCATTTTGTAGACATTAGTTTGCCAAGTGGTGACCAGGTGAAAACCAAAAGATTTATTTTTTCTTTTGATTATGAAACATTTAAAAAAAAAACTGAATTTGTCTTACTAGCTTAGGCTTCATTATTTGAGATTAATAGAATGCAGTTTGTTGTTTAGCATCATTACTGAGTTACCTTGCTTGCCTAGGTCAGTGTTTTAATGGTAGGTAATTGTTTAGAACTTCTGTAATACATATTGGAATATGGATTGCAGGTTGAAGATTCCAGGGTTTTAAATAAATTCATAACTCATTAAGACATTTAGTTCATTATCTTATTAATAAGCTAATGTTGCTTTTGAATTGTTATTCATTAGAGTTTTCTGCATTTTGTTTATAATATAATATCATGATAGTTCTCTGTATTTTCTTTACAGAATACCGCTTTGTAAGGCTTGATTGTTAAACGACAACTATGTCTTTGGCACCAGTTGTTACTGGTATATCCCCTATCGAGGGTGTACCAGGAACAAAAGTCACTATACGGGGAGAAAACTTGGGTAATAGACCTGAAGATCTTGTTGGTAAGTGCCTCATTACATTTATCATTATTATTATTATTGTTATCATTATTATTTTGGCTAGGTAAAGCAGAATTCTCCTCCTAATTCCCTGCATGCCATATTGTAACTAAAAGGAATAGGGCATTGTTTTTTTATTTAATGATGCTCAAGTGCACGGAACATGAAGATCAATCTTCTTTTTTTTTTTTTTACTTATATTTTTGTGTGTAATGCCATGAAAACTAAGGGAGTGGAACTATAGGTTAAGATTGGCCATGGTCAGCCTCATTCCCAACCTCATGCTGAATTCAGGTTGTCGATACTGGGGCAGAGCAATTGCAGATTTTCCCTACCCACTCGCAGTCACCAGGCTTTCAGACCCAGTCACAGTCACCAGCCTTTCAGACCCAGTCATCCCTTCACAATGAAGTTTGGAGAATATAGTTCTGCTTGTGATAAGCACAGTATATATAGTATTGGTACATTAGTATTTTTACAATAAAGTGTGTTGTTTTCTTATTATATAGCTAAACACAGCAATTTTAATATTTAGGCTGTGCAGTGTAGGTACTATGCACAGTACTTAATATAGGTTTCTATGTAAATGTGATATTCACTTTAAGTCTATTTCTCCAGATGTCCTCCATTGGGAACATAACTAGAATGTTGAGTAGTGCATGACTGTTAATCATAGTATTTCTTGTCAACGGTGGTGTTCTCTTCTATGTTACTTTTACCACATTTACAAGATGATTGTTTTGGAAGGTGTTTGTGGCTTACTAATATAATGAGTTAGAGAAAAGTTCCTCTCATACTCTGTTGTGGATCATACAAGCTTATTTACTTACATATGTTGTGTATTTCTCTAACCCCCACTTTATTTGGCTTTATATGAAGCTGCAAGATGAATTAACTAATGCTTATATATATATATATATATATATATATATATATATATATATATATATATATATATATATATATATATATATATATATATATATATATATATATATATATATATATATATATATATATATATATATATATATATATATATATATATATATATATATATATATATATATATATATATATATATATATATATATATATATATGAAAAGGAAAGGCTAAAAGACTAGTCGAAGTACTGAGGACCTAGAGATATGGTAGGATTAGGCCCTGAGATGACGACAGATCCGTTTTTTGAAGGAAGATAGGTTATAAGAATTAGGAAAGATAGGAGGAAGAGAATTCCAGAGTCTGGAGGTAGATGGGAAAAAGCAGTCGCTGACCAGCCAATCCACGAGCTACAAATCTCCACACAATACCTGTGAGACAAGGCCGCTTGTCTAGTGATACCCATTTAACTTGTAATGGGTAATTTTCATATTTCCTTAAGAGGTACTGTATTTTCTATATTTTTTATTTTTATTTTGTAGTATTTTATAAGATATCATGGGGAACATGGCATACTCTTTCCCATAAGGTCTGTTGCAGAGATATATTCTCCTGTACATTGGTGATAGATTTGCAGTTACTCCTCTGATTGAACCTAAGATTGTATTCAGTTTTTGCCTGTATGTAAAATTGTCATCTGAAATCAGTTAACATATGAGGTATCCAGTAATGAGAATTATACTGATGCTATCCTGCAGAGATAAGGAAAATCTCTTTGAATCTAGTTCATTATAAGTGTAATGTGATATTTGCCCTTACTCATGTTTTTGGCTTTCTTGATAGTGACGGCATGGGTATTTTGATATTGCTTTTTTCTGTTACAGATTGTATATTGGTTTTATTACTTCCCATTAACATTGCTCCTACTGACATGTTAGAACATATATATTTCATTGGTTTCTTCTTCCATTTCATACATTGACTGAAATATTTTGTCAGCCAACAGAGCTCTCTTATATGCTCGTCTAAAAAGGAGAGCCTGTAATTGATAGTATCTATACTCATACCTTCTAGCTTGCAGAACAAAACAAAAAATTAGCCATATACAAGCTGCATAGGTGTTATGTTTGCCAAATTCTAACCCGAGAAATGGATAGAGATTTAAGTTTGCATTAGTGCTAACTCTAGTTGCCTCATATAGGTTAAAAGAGCTTATTATCTCCTTTTTTTTCTTTCTAGGTCTCACTATATGCGGAGTTGACTGCCTAATGACAGCAGAATGGAAAACAAGTAACAAGATTGTTGCAAGGAGTGGTGCTGGTATTGGCAAAGGAGATATCATTGTAACTACTGTACAAGGAAATCGTGGAACATCAACAGTACAGTTTAAAGGTATGACAGTGACTGTTTTTTTTTCCTCAGTTTGACAATCGTCTTTCAGTATATGGCCATATACCTACATTCTGTATAGCAAGCCAAGCTATTTTGGTCTATATTGAATGGCTTCCTCCTTTATTCTGTTATGTGTTATTGTATTTAAGCTATATTTCTATCATCGCAACAGTTCTTTGCATTAGATATTGTATGCCTATGTATCAGAATGCATATGAATATATGCATGTTTATTTTACTATTGCATATGTGTGGTAACTGTATTGTTAAATGAAATTGCTGATTGCGACTTGCAAAATTTTTAGATTTAAAAATACTCATGTTAAAGGAAGTTTTATTTGTAGCTTTCGTTTGATGTGTCTTTTCACATTCATCTGATAATAGTTTGACACAGATATAGTACAGATGCTTTTGAAGTTTTTATAAGCAATAGCTTCCTATGAATGATATTTGAAGCCCTACTTTGATAAATGTCTATCCTCTCTAGGTTATCAAGAGACAATGGGACCATTAAAAGAATCTGCTGTTTGGGTTGATGAAACTATCTTTTTAAACATGGCCTTTGGGAGGAAAAGACCCATGTCTCCAGCATCAGCATTACAAGACGACCCTCTTGGGCTGTCTGTGGAAGGAAATGAGTAAGTGAAAAAGTTTTCATAGTTATATGGAAAGAATATATACTGTACTCTGCTTTTCATTATTCAACATTTAGCTTAATGTAGTGTACATATGATGGGGTACACACAAACTGTGTCAGAAGTAAAATTTCAGGTTCTTTGTGATTTTCAGTTCCAATATATCATTATTTATGTAAACAGCAATTCTTGAAAAATGCTTATGCTGATGACATGAGTAATTAACTGTAGCTGGTAATGATTCATTTTATGTGAGTTTTGTGACTTTACTGAATATTATAAGTGCTTATTTTCGACTCACGCTATTTTGTGATCGTATTATAGCGTCCGTGACTCTGAGGTGTCAGGTCGAGGGTTTGTGCCCCGTCACGGTCTGAGGTTAGCAAGGGCATGCACTCAGGGTAACAATTACATCTGCCAAAACAAGTCCTTCGCAAGAAGGCAACCTCCCTAGCCCTTGGTAGAATAGGGAGTCCGTGACATAAAACCGGAACATTATTTATCATTAATTCACGCTGTATAGCCATGATAAATTAGCAATGTTTCTCATATGTTTCAGTCGTAAGCTCATGGAAGAGGATTTAGAGGAAATGTTTTCTGGTTGTTCTGGTGATCTGTCCTCTCCGAAGTTCAGTCCAGAATGGTTCTTGCTAGAGAACCATCCAGCCACTTCATTTGAAGACTTGCGTGCTGGTTTGTCTTGTCTCCGTCGCAAAGTGGAAGCTCAAAAGGAAGGACAGATTTCATTTTTAAAGGTTTGTCTTGCTTTTATGAAATTGTTTTTTTATATGCTTGTGTTGTAATGAGGCGAGATATTGATTACATGTTGACCGATTTTTTTTACCAATATCTAAGACGTTGTAGACGTCGAAGATTCTCTTTACTTATAATTTGCTTTATTTTGCTATTTCTTTGATTGACAGTGTTAAGAATATAATATTATTAATGGTATGATGATTAATTTGAGTTTGATTGTATTTAGGTTGTAGCATGAAGTTATCATATGATTAAGTTAATAAGTATAAGAGTTATTAAGTATGCAGTGTCAGTAAAAACTATTATCTTATCTAAAATAAATTAACTTGCTTTTTTTATATGTTTACTTGAATTATTTACTTTTCGTCAGTAGTCAGCATTGCTTTGTCAGTATCCTATGTTGTAATAATGTACTATGTTCTTTATCTAATTTAGTTTAATATTTTTATATTTTATGTACATATTACTGCTATTTTTATTTTAATATAATTTACATAAGTCAGAGATGTTCAAGTACTAAAAAATTTGTATTAATAGTTACATAAGTTTATTTTTTTTATTGCCATCTGTGCTGACAGCAAGGCCTATATATATAATTATTCAGATATATCTGAATTTTAAGTAGCCACTTGTTAGGCTAGATATATTATAAAGAGTATGAATATTCTTTCATTTTAGCCTAACAGTTTCAGTATCAGCCTCGTAAGGAATAATGTATCAGAAACTTTTTTTTTTACAATAAATATGGGATACTTTATCAAGAAAGAAATTTGAGTTTACATCTTATTTTCTTAACCATTGTTTTGAATTGACATTCAAGTTTAAAAATCGGAAATTGCAAATAGGAAGTTATCATTTGTCATTTTTCGAATGGAACCTAGTTTTTAATGCTAATGAATATTATATGAATGTGCTCCTATTACTTATATAAAACAGTATATAGTTACTTCAATACCCCACCTTAAAATTGTATTGCAGTCATGAGTAAAAGTTTTTGGGCAAATTCTCCTAATAAGATGCATTTTCATTACCTTCAGTGGCTGCCAGATATTTGTAATTGTTATTAAACTACTGTATGAACTAATGAATTGATGGTAATTGAATGAATATATTAATGAAATACATTAAAATGGGTACCTTACTTATGTATTTTCAGAGTTTGTCAAAGGACTTCTTGTTATAATATTGATCTGAATTTTCCCGTTTATTAGTTAATGTTTAATGTTTCAATCATACAGTACCAATAATCAACTGTTTAATACTGTTAGCCTCCAAAAGATATGCACAATATTTGAGATGTATGTTAGCATTGTTTAGAGTGATGATGTCAAGGGTAAATGTGCTTATCTGCGAATTTTCATATTATAGAGTAGTGATATACTTTAACTTTGTGTTTTATCATCTATATATGTTTAATAGAAAAAATGTGCTGGGCAGATTTTTAAGACTTTTTTTGTTTTGACTGTGTATTCATATTTTTAGGCCAATGTAGGATCTGTCATTGAGCAGTTAGATACGCTGTTGGAACTCAAATGCAAATTCGAAAGTGACATCCAGGAATATGGACGTAACTCTACGCATGTACTTGAGAAAGCTATCATAGGTAACCTTTTCTTTATTATTAAATGTATCAGTCTTAAAATGTTAATAATCCTCTGCTAAGAAATTGCTCTGAAAACTTTTATATTTATAGAAATGCTTACTAGGTACTCTTATGCAAGGCTGAAATTAGTGAGGTATGGCCTTATAAAACAATGATTTTTTTTTCATTGGAATGCTTATTTATCCTTCTAGGTTGGACAGATATATCTCTTTAGAGATATTAATATAATTTTTTTTTTTCAGTATGACCAGCTCATTAGTCCTGATATTCTAATGAAAGTTAGTAGAATAGAAACTTAAGTAACTACTGTACCTATTTCACATTGTTGACAGAATGCAAGGAAGAAGCAGATAAGTTGTTTGAAGATGTACTTCATCGTAAAGATCGGGCTGATGGGACTAGGAATGCCCTAAACGTACTTCACAGATTCCGTTTCCTGTTGTATCTTCCTGTTAATATTGAACGTCACATACAAAGAGGAGATTACGATGTCGTTATCAACGATTATGCCCGTGCCAAGAGCTTGTTTGGCGATACTCAAGTTCCTGTAAGTAATTTATAAATATGTTGTTTATCCCAAGTAAGGTATGTAGCTATAGGTGAATCCCAGTTTGTGTAACTAATTTATACTCAGATGGTGTGTATAGGAAAATTTCATATTGGGGCACTATTTGTTATCATTTTCTTCATTAAGGAAAAAATGCTTTTCCAACCCATTTCAAAGCCCCTAGCCAGTTTTGACAAACATTTTGAAAGTTAAATTATATTCAGTCCTTGGCGGTGGAGGAGAAATAATTCTCCACCATTACTCCCAGCTTGCCATGAGAGCAGACTTTAAGCGATATGTGAGCAATTGGGTAACCATCCCTTCTTCTCTGACTTGCATTTTTCTTGTCACAAATAGCTGATAGAAGGAGTAAAAATGTTCAAGGTGCGATGAAGTCCAGTAGTCTTTCTTCGTTTTTTCATTTGTGATCTCCTGCTTGCTTCAGCGTTATATGATGACATAACGTTACAACACCATATAATTTTTTTTGTCAGAGTGTAAATTATAAATGCCACAACAGTAAGGGACTTTCAAAATAAAATACGATTAATATAAGATGATTTAATTGTTGTAGAATTTAACTGATAGGGAGTGGAGGCGAGCAAAAAGCACTAAATTAATGCATAAATTTCTCACAAAACTATACTGGTAAGTTAAAAACAAGTATAGAATCATGATGGACAGGGTATAATGATATCTATTTGATTCCTTTATTTTTGTTGCACTTGTGGCCACCTTGTTGCTTTCAGTAGGATGCTGAGTCATGTTAAAGAAAAATATGACTATTCTATTTGAAGAATATACAGTAAACAAATGTTAGAGATATCTTGACTGTAAATGCAATTCTTGCCTCATTCTTTCTATTGTGAGGCATTTGGACTTTATGCCATTTTTAAATTAATGAATCTCATAAAGGAAAGTAGCTTTATGAATATTAAACTAAATCTTTTAGGAATTCAGTATTATAAAGGCTTAGCAATACACGTTGGAATAGAACAGAATATAAACATTAGGTCGTTGCTACATTCAGTTATAGGAACTGTTTCATCTGTTGAAACTTCACTTCCCTGATCATCTTTGTTTTCATGTTATGACAAAATTAATAGCACTGGACTATGTATCTAGTATCTGTTGCTCATATAATACCCTGGTAGATAATTACTGAAAATTTGCAATCATTATTCATTTTAGTGTAGGTTTAAGGGAAACAGTATCCCCTGTATATCCCGCAAGTCTGAGGTTGGAAGTAATAGTATCACAAAGAGTAAGTTGGAAGTCATAGTATAGCTCAGAATTAACTACAGCTATCAGATGTATGGACATAAGTAGAGACTGTGCATATTATTGAGTTATATATCACCTTTATTCATGTAGTCCATGTAAATTTCCATTCATATTACCTTTTAGACAGTTATCCCAAGAAATATAGCACCTTCAATAAAGCTAAATAAATTAAACATGTTTATTAAGATGTGAACTTGGAAAGTAATTTTTCTGTGTGGAGAGTGAAAAGATGACATTGTGTGTGTATAGCAGATCTAAAGAGAATGAGAAACCATCGCTATCTTGGCAAGGGATGAGGGAGGGGTAGCATAATTTTTGTTGTGTCTCTGTGTGATGGGTTGTTATCGACATTGCCCATAGAGCCTGAAAAGCATGTGACTGCAACTATCAGTTCTATATCTTTTTCTGAGAGTGACCTGAATCCAGGCACAGGGAGGCCTCCTCGGAGAAAGAGACTGTTGACAGAATGTGTGGAGATTCAAGAAAAATACCCTCTAACACCCTCACATTTCCTTTGTAGATGTATATTTAAGCTCATACCTGCAATACTTTTTGAAATATTATAATTTTTAGCTGTATACAAAGGTTGCAGTGCTCTTTGTAAATAGGGTGACTAACTCAAAGTATACAGTATACCCATTTTTTAGAAGACCTTTTCCTTTCAAGTTTGTTTCAGTCATTACGAACACATCCGTCTTTCTTCTCAAAAACAAAGTTGTAAATCTCCTTCTTTTTATTCTCACTTATATCATATTTATGCATGTTTAGAGACCCGGCTACACAAGGGATTTGGTCGTAGTCTTCTCACTAGAACCCCCTCACATCCTTGGCTCTTTTATTGGAGACACAAAGGAGGGGATTGCCAGTCCCTGCATTGCAGTCCATTCAGTCGTCCTTTATAAAATGGAGGAATATTTCTTCTCCCCTGTTGCAGGAGAAATAAAGAAAAAATGTAGAAAGAGAGATGAACTCAAGGCTGCAGAGATCACTCAATTCCACACTTGGA
This sequence comes from Halocaridina rubra, assembly GCA_037179515.1. Classification (NCBI taxonomy): domain Eukaryota; kingdom Metazoa; phylum Arthropoda; class Malacostraca; order Decapoda; family Atyidae; genus Halocaridina; species Halocaridina rubra. The sequence continues at coordinate 49,887 of JAXCGZ010011900.1, forward strand.
TAGAAGCCATCTGTGGGACACATTTTGTATAGTGATAATAGAATTGTTATTATATTCACTTTTATTTGAAGAAAAAACTGATTGCTACATTTGAGCAATGTATATCACTAATTCTTATTATTAACTCTTTTGTTAGCTCTTTCGACGATTTTATAATGAGGTTGAAAATCGCATAGATGATCTTCGTGGTGTCTTAGGTGAACAACTTACTCATATGCCTTCATCCTTAGAGCATCAAAAGAAAATAATTAGGTATGTTGATAGGAAACTTTATCTCTTTTGTAAACTAGTAAAATGTAATGAAAATATAAAAGTGTTGAAGCTATGGTAAGTATTAACCCTTAACGTACTAACCCGAGATATCTCCTGGTCAATTTTCAAAAAAATTTTGGACTTTCCACTCAATATCTTGTGAAGAAGTTAAATGCTAATTTATGTCTAATACAAATATCTTATGATCCAAAGTGTTGTTTTTGGCTTCTATGAAATATCTTGTGTTATCATACATCTGGTAGCAGAGATTGCTGCCGTTTTAGTGTGTACAGTGCATATTTGTACACCTCCATATGAGATATCTAGTGATAGACCATATTGTGGGTGTACATCTTCTATGAGATAACTCGTAATAGACCAGAAAAAGGTCATCAAAATTAGTTTTTACTAATAATTTATTTTTAATTTAAATTAAGATTTATGGTGTCTAAGCATCTTATATTTTCAATTAATTATATAAAAAAATTAGATCCAGTTAGACATGCAATGTTCAAAAAAATTAATCTGCTAAGGGGTGAAACTTTATCAGATATTAGATTCAGTTGTTTGCGGAGAATGTTTATTGTTTATTATCATTTTCTTGCTTTTGCTATTGTAAGGATTAGTCAATTATTTTTTATTGTACGGTATTGTTTTTCAGTAATTTTCTAGTATACGGAGTTTTCTTTAATCCTGGTATCATTACAGAAATCTTCATCACTTAGAAACTCCCGGAGATCCAGCCTGGCAGTGTCTAAGTGCCCAACACGAATATATTCTTCACCTCCTGTTGTCTGTACGGGATTCCCACCTTAACCGTGAATTGGCTGATCATGATTTAGGATCTGGAAGTGGGAAGGCTGGAGTTGGTAGTGGTGTTAGTGGAACAGGAGGTTCGAGGAATACAACTCCAGCTGCAAAATATAACAAGATCATGATGTCATCAGTTGGAGAGTGGCAGGTAGTTGTACTGTATTTTTATTGTCTTTTGACTGGTGCACATATTTGCTTAGAAAGTAGTTACTGATTGGCAAACTTTGTTGTTATACTGGAAGGTAGTTAGCATTTAGCAGCATAACTCGTATGCTGCCTGAGGTAAAAGAGCCACATATGAATATATCTCTCTAAAGGAAGCGTAAGAAATATCTGCACATGAGGACTTAGTTAGCATATTGTGACGAGAGATTACTATATGAATGATTCAATAATGTATTTTTCTCTTGAGGTAAATTTTCTTTCTATGCAAATTGTATGATGATGGAAAAAAGACTAAAATTTATGAAAAAGTAAGTACGGTAATATTTTATATTTTTATGCCTGTACTGCACTGTTGAGTGTTAATGAAAAGTTTGTAATGATTTAAGATAATTAGTGTTTCTTCAGAATATTTTGTCCAGAAATAACTTTTATATAATAAAGCTATAGTTATAAGGAATTAAGTGTATCGGCATACTTTTCTGCTTCACAAGACTTTGTTTATTAACGTATCTTTGCATATTAGTATACAAGTTGATGAAAGTATTGTGCAATGCCTGTCCCCTACTTCCAATAAGGATTGAGATGTATTCTCAGTGAATACCTCTTCTGTTGCTCATCAGCTATTGTTTACTGTTTTTTGTTGGATCAGTTGTTTTTGTAGCTTACTGTATACCACATATCCCCTTCAGATGGCATATTGGAAGACAGTAATAAATTAGAAAAAATAAGTTTTGTGAAATTCCAAATTCGTTGTCACTGTATTTTTTAAATAGTATTAGTTTGTAGTTATTTTGTGTTTATACGCAATTTCTCTTCAATAAGGCTACAGCTCCTGTGCGTGTTTTGTGGGTGGAGGAAGCCTGTGAACTTCTATCAACCAACTTTCCCGATATGTGGAAGTTGAGTCAGGCATACTTTGGAGGAGAATTGTTACCTCCATCTGCTCAAATTGATCACTTCAAGCATCCTAAATGTAAGGTATGTTGTGAAATGGCTCACCATGCATTCTGTTGGTTTTTAGAATGATTATGTACCCCAACAGGTATTAGTATGGACACTATGATAGGAGACTCTTCTTGTTGCCCAGTAAGTTCTGTGTTAGAAGGCAGTGCCATGTTATGTTGATATGCAGACATTTATACAAATACTTACGTGAAAAATATACGACAAGATAATACTTGCATGGGCATATGCAAGTCAGTCATGATATGTGTGAACACAGATAATTCCAACACTTTCACCATGAATAGTCATGTATAGGTTGTCTAGTGGCAGAGACCTGTCAGTCGGAGAGTGTTCTGTTCCTTTGCAATGTATGTTAAGAGTTTAATATACTAAAATATGAAGATAATAATAGATTGCTTGGAGGCGTAATTAAAACAGCTTAATCGGTAATATATAAACGAATTAATGAAAAGTCCTAAAGGAGAGAGCAAAGCCAATATCAGGCCTGGGCTAAAAAGTTCACTAGATGGGACTTATGGTATTTTACATCATTGGAAAGTTTTGAGGTTTTTACTGGTTCCTTCCTAGAGTTAACCTGTTTGATAGCTGGTACAAACTAGAATTGTTTCATGTTACCTTGATCGTTAACCTTTGGCTTGCCCCTATTGGGGTCAAATATTTATGTCAACTATAGGCACCAAGAGTAACAAAACTAAACATAAGTATTTATCCGACTCTGACACACATAATAGACAAAATACTTAAGGTTTATAAAGAGCATAAATAGCAGGATTTAGACTCGCACCTTAAGAAGCATTGAGCAAATCATATTATTATTCAGTTTGCAAGTTTTCAGTATGAACTTAGACTCCGAATTTAATTAAGTTAAATTATCAGATGTAATGTATACCATGAGTATTGTTAGAAGAAGTACTAAGAAGAAAATATCGTCAGTACTATAAACATTGATGCTTATTTTTATTAATAAGCATACCAGACAAGTAGCCTTTAAAATATCTGAACATTATACAATGATAATAAGAAATGACTATGCTCTGATACCCTAAAATAAATATTCACTTCTTCAATGTCAACTGGGTTTAGCTTTTATTGCAAGTGAATAGTGAAATTCTCGCACATCATAATCAAATTATATGTGTTATTTCAGTGATGGGAATAACTACTCAGTCTGTATATAGATTAGTGCTAATTTATAAACAAATTAGTGTTAATCCTCTCGTGCACGGTGACACCAATGGTTTTTATAAATTTTTAGGGTCTAACTGCACCTTGACACCATTGGCGTCCATTTGAACAAAATATTATTATAATATAGTCATTTTTTGGTTGAGCTTAAGTATCTTCGTTCTACCGAATGAGCTAATTAGCAACCCTCTCCACTGACATAGCTTTTAGGGCGAGGCATAATACAAAGGCAATTTCCGTCTCCCTCACTCATCACTCAAACCGCATGTCTCTTCATGCACACTTTATTTTCCATGTCCATAAACGATCCTATGAATTATTGTTTCTCTTTTTTATTGATTCATGAAAAACTACGACAAAAAACGAAGTCACTGATATACTATGTATAATGGTAAATGTAGGTTTGAGGGAGGAAAATAGCTGAGAAACAAGATATCTTGGCATGCTATAAAACTGCCAGCCAGAGACAGGAAAACTTCTTGAAACTTATGGTGTGCGAAAGGGTTAATATGGATGAAGAGGTTTGATGGACTTCATAGAGACATAAAAGAAAAAATAGTTACCACAATACTTGCTACTTTTACTGTTTGAAAAAGTTAATAAGATAAAATTTTTGTCCAACTTTTTATCACCTCTAGGGTACATGTAAACCTTGGTTTACCATGCGCACTCTTAGAAATATATTGTAGTTCACTGGAATTATACTATACTGAAGCTTACCCACTGTAGTTTGCTGAAATTATACTAGACTGAAGCTTACCCACCCATTCCCTCCCTCATCCTCTTGATCTACCCTTCTCTCAAACACATGGCAAGCTTACCCCTTAAAAGCTCTTTATCACCATATCATTAGCCACACTTTTAAATGTCCCAATAAAATAGGAATCTTTGTTTACCTCCACAAAGCATATGCTCATACACATATCTAACTCTTTCCTTCTCTATTACATGGCACCATCTGACTCCACTAATCCATCTATTATGCTCCGTATCTTTGCATAGTCTTTTGTCCTTTCTGCTATGTGTGTATTGTGATATTCACACTACTTTTCTTAATGTGAGATTTTTGAGACAGTTTGGTAATATATCTTTTCTCAGGATATGATATTAGAATTGCTTCATGTGTTCAGTGGCATCATGAGAGGAGCCATTATGCCTCACTCACTAGATCCAGATGGACAGAATTTCCGAAATTTCCATGTGTGGCCTGAAGCCTCTCTGGACCAGTTAACTCCTTGGTTACCCCAGGTAAGCAGTTTTGAATGAAGATTTCAATTATATTATTTATATGATGCTTCAATAGACGAAGAATCATTACAGAGTGAGTTTTTATTTATAACTTTAATTGTTCCTAAAAGCTTTTTGATGTTCAGTTACGAAGACTTGAGGTTTTAATAATTAGTCATTCTCAAGTAACAGACTACAATAGATCACAAAACAATGCTTTTTTATACGAGCACTAATGAATAGATAACAAAATTGGCATGGCATGGGGGTAAATATTGTGCACTTCCGGTTATCTAAGCAAGTCTTGTATTCATTGTATTATAAAATTGCATCTTTGATCTTCCAATATAAATGTAAAACCTAATAATAGCGCCCTAAGAAACATATGAGCAGAAAAAAAGAAGGCAATAGAGGCATAGAAAAGATGAATTAAAGGAAAAAGCAACATGAAAACGAGAAAGGTAAAGAGGAAACAGTAACGTCTAAAGCTCAAT
>JAXCGZ010011901.1:0-30000 GCA_037179515.1 Halocaridina rubra
TAGAATTTTATGATGAGGTAAGCCAAATCTTACAGGAAAGAGAGGGCTGGGCAGATTGCATATTCCTAGACTTCCAGAAAGCGTTTGACACTGTTCCACATGGAAGACTTATTAGGAAGCTGCAATCAATGGCTAGAATAGGTGGAAATGTCTTGGAATGGATAAAAACTTACTTAGAAGGAAGGGAACAGAGGGTTAGAGTAAGACACTCAGTGTCTGAATGGAGAAGAGTTAGTAGTGGAGTTCCACAGGGTTCAGTTTTAGGGCCATTTTTGTTCCTTGTATATGTAAATGACCTACCAGAGTCTGTAAATTCATTCATGAATATGTTTGCAGATGATGCAAAGATTGTGAAGAAAGTAAAAAACGAGAACAATGGTAGAGAACTTCAGGAGGATCTAAATAATCTGCATGAGTGGTCAGAAAAGTGGCTAATGAAATTCAATACCTCAAAATGTAAGGTAATGAGAATGGGTACAAGTGCAAGAAGGCCCAAGCTTGACTACTCGGTGGCTGGAGTACAACTTCAGGAGACAGAAAATGAGAGAGATCTAGGAGTAAACATATTGGCAGATTTGTCTCCAGAAATACATATAAATGGCGTAGTAAGGGCAGCATATGCATTCTTATCAAATGTAAGGGTAGCCTTCAGGCACATGGACAAGGAAATGTTCAGAAATATTTATGTAACCTATGTGAGGCCAAAACTCGAATATGCAGCCCCCTTTTGGAATCCGCACTTGAAAAAGCACATAGCTAAGCTTGAAAAAGTTCAAAGACATGCCACGAAACTGGTGCCAGAAATACGCAATCTCGGTTATGATGAGAGGCTGAGGGAATTAGACTTGCCATCACTCGAAGCTAGAAGAGTAAGGGGGGATATGGTGACAGTCTTTAAATTCCTTCATGGTTATGATAGAGTGGATAGGGATCGATATTTCGATATGGCTGGCTCTAGAACTAGAGGTCATAGTTTGAAGCTTCGGAAGAAAACTTGTTTGCAGGATGTAAGGAAATACTTTTTCAGTGTAAGAGTAGTTGATAATTGGAATTCGCTAAGCGAGGAGGTAGTTAATGCTACCTCAATCCATAGTTTTAAGGACAGGTATGATAAGTATCACTAAGTCTAAAAATGGAACCGATGAGGAGACGGGAAGATACGAGCTTTGGGCTCTTTCCCGTAAACACAATTAGGTAATCACAATTTAGACGGAGAGGGCTAAGACAGACTGTGTATCATTAGCTTATCAGTAGGCATTTGATACAGTTGTTGGAAATGTCTTGGAGTGGATAAAATTCAAGAAGGAAGGGAATGAAAGGTCGAAGTAAGACTTGCAGGGTCTGACTGGAGACAGGTTACCAATAAGTTCCACTGGGTTCAGTTTTTGGGCCAATTCTGCCTCTTATATATGTAAAAGACCTGCTTGAGTCTGTAAATGCCTTTGAAAATATGTTTGTAGATAATGCAAAGACTGAAGAGAGTAAAAGACGTGAATAATATTAGAAAACTACAAGAAGACCTAAATAAGTTGCTTGAGTACTCAAACAAGTGGCTGGTAAGATTCTGTATTTCAAAATGGAAAGAAATAAGAATGGCATGAGTGTAAGAAATGCCAAGTTTGGGTCCTCAGTTACAGGCATGGAACTTCAAAAAACAAAGAGCGAAAGATACATTGCTAAATGTATAGGCAGATTTTTTTTTTTTATGAAAATGTGTATTAATGGTATTGTCAAAGGCAGGATATGCTCTTTTTTTCAATAACAACTATAAAGATGGCCTTTTAGACACATTGACAATTAAATGTTTAAAAAATATATATATTGATGTGATATATATGAGACCAAAGTTTTTTCTAGCCAGTGCAGTTTGGAAACTGCACTTGAATAGGCATATTAATAATTTGGCAAAAGGTTCAAAGACATGATGCAAAGCTGATGACAGAGATATATAAGCTCATTGATGATAAGATGCTGAAGGAATTACATACGGTTGCCTGAAACTTTAAGGAAAAGGTGGATATATTAACATTATTCAAATACCTTTATGATTTTGAAGCATAGGAAGAAAACAAATTTTTAAGGATGTAAGGAGGCACTTTTTTTTTTAGTTTAAAAAAATGTTGATAATTAGTATTTGCTAACTGAGGAAGCAATAAACTCTAAATGCTTTCATTAATTTGAGAATAGATTGGTAAGTGTGAGTGAGTAAACAAACTAAACCGAACAGGGATTTGAGAGCATGGGGCTTTTTTCTGTAAACACAGGTAAATACCAGCTGCCCGTTGCGATACGACAGCTGAAGGATTTTTAAACTTGAATAGGACTGTCTAGGATAGTTTGATGTTAAGTCTTCTTTCAGTTACGGTTATTTTTTATGCTTACATCAACACTGAATATTCTTAGATATTCATTACACACCTCTTATTATCCCTTCACTTCTGACAAGTCATTACGCTCTCCAACTCTGTTACTCTTTACTTAATGTATTCTTCGTGCCCAGGCTCGATGGGGGCTGTTTTCTTTTCTTTTCTTTTCTTTTTTTTGGCCCATCCTGGTGTCACAATCATAAAAAATACAATTAGACATAGACATTCAAAATAACAACCACATATGACTGCTGCAAATATAATTGATACTTGAATTTTTATATATATATATATATATATATATATATATATATATATATATATATATATATATATATATATATATATATATATATATATATATATATATATATATATATATATATATATACACACACAGGGGGTCATCTCTTTACGATGCAGTTGACTTGGGATGTTTTGTCGTTACTACGCATATCCCATAAATAATTTTTTCGACCTATGTTGAGCATGGCAAACGAATATCTCATCACACAGCATTGTTGTGTACGTACATATTAAGTTAATGGTTATATGTACAGTCACCTTGCGAGTTATGCAAGTTTAAATTACACGAATTTGGATTAGCGCGTCTACAAAATAATAGTACAAAACTTCAAAATAAGTGTTTAACGTGAGTGAGATTAAAACGAGGTGCTGAGTGGAAGAAAAATGGACTTAATGACGACCAACCAGAGCTTGTGCCTTTGTCAGTAGTTTGGCTGGTCAGTACTCTTTACAAAAATGAGAGTTTCACCCTTACTGGAGTGATTTTCAACTTAAGTCATTGTTGTACTAGTACAACAATGATTTATGACTCTCTCTCTCTCTCTCTCTCTCTCTCTCTCTCTCTCTCTCTCTCTCTCTCTCTCTCTCTCTCTCTCCTCTCTCTCTCTCTCTCTCTCTCTCTCTCTCTCTCTCTCTCTATATATATATATATATATATATATATATATATATATATATATATATATATACATACATACATACATACAAATAGATAGATAACTCTGAGTCGGCAGGTCGAGGGTTCATGCCCCATCACATACTGAAGTTAGTAAGGGCATACATTCAGGGTAACAATTACATCTGCCAAAACAAGTCCTTCGCAAGAAGGTAACCGTCCTAGCCCTTAGTAGAAAAGGGAGTTTGTGACGTAAAAATCAAACAACATCATAGATAGATAGATAGATAGATAGATAGATAGATAGATAGATAGATAGATAGAGAGAGAGAGAGAGAGAGAGAGAGAGAGAGAGAGAGAGAGAGAGAGAGAGAGAGAGAGAGAGAGAGAGAGAGAGAGAGAGAGAGAGAGAGAGAGAGAGAGAGAGCGAGAGAGAGATCATTGCTGTACTAGTACAACAATGACTTATGTGAGAAAATCACTCCAATAAGGGTGAAAATCCCATTTTGTAAAGGGCACTGACCAACCACACTGCAAACAAAGGCACAAGCTCTTGGTAATGGTCATTAGGCCCATTTTTCCCAGAATAATCCAGTTAGAAAGCACTGTGATCACCGCCACCAGTGGTAACGCGCTTGCTTCGCATTCACGAGGTCGAAAGATCGGTTCCCGTCCAAGACCGAGAGTTTAAGCTGTTTACTGGCAGGAACTGCTGTGGTTGGGCACCACAGTGGGGGGTTGGGGCTTGCCCCGGCTGACGAATACCCATTGTATTGTAATGGAAATAAAGGTGTATTTTTAAAGGTGTATTTTATTTCATTGTATATAGAGTGAGTTAATTAATTTATTTTTTGTTTAACTGTATATATTTAATACAGTACTTGTGTATATTTAGCTTATTTACATATGCATTTCAGCTTGGTTATTTACTTGCAAAATGTGTTTTACTTAGCTTTTTTATTTGGTAGAGTGTGTTTATACACCCTTGTAGAACGTATGTATGCATATTAACATTATTCCTTATGGAAATGGACTATTTGAATTTAGCAAAATCTGAATTACACGAGCCTTTTGAGAACCTATCCTCGGGTTAATTCAAGAAGTGACTGTATATGTATGCTTGTGTTTTGGTTATATGAAGGACATAGTTGAATTTATTTACAAAATATCCAAATACATTGTTATAAATACAGTATTCATGTGGAACAGTTTGTTGAGCATGGTGAGAGAATACGTCATCTCACAGCATTAGACTGAGGAAGAAGAGTAGCCCAGTTCCCTCTCATACATCATATTGTTCTCGTGCCATTCGCTCTTTGATCTGTTTAGCTAGTGTTTGCGATACTTATTGACCTGGATCATGCCTCTCTCAAGTGTATAGGAGATTTTTCTGATGGCAGTGCTTTGAGATATAGTAAATGCCTCCAAAAGGAAGAAGCTGCTACCAAGCTTGGCCACTCACTGGGGTTAAGCCGTTCGACCATGGCGACAATTATTAATGATAAAGATTGCATCTTTGAACATGTGAAATGGTGTACTCCTATGAATTTCACTGTGATTACTAAGTAGCATAATCCTAATAATTGGAATGGAAAGGTTATTAGTGCTTTGGCTGTATGACCGGCATCAACGGCTTTCCCTAGTGGGCCTCCTGATGATCCAGGAAAAAGCTAAAAGATTTTTAAATACCATGAAAAGTGAAAAGGGGGAAAGGGGTGAAAGTGAAGGGTTTGGGGCCAGTAGGGTATGGTCTATGTGGTTTAAGGCTCATGCTAATATGTATAGTTATAAAGTGCAAGGTAAATCTGCTAGTGGTGATGTGAAAGCAGCAACTGATATGACTAGTGCGTTGGCTGAGATTATTAAGGAGGGAGGTTACCGTGCTGAACTAGCATTTAATGTGGATGAGTTTGACTTGTTTGGGAAGTGTATGCCTATTCATATGTATATCTCTAAGGAGGAGAAGACAGCACCCGGCCATAAAGTCAACAAAGAGAGACTGACTATGCTTTTGGGGGCTAATGCTGCGGGAGACCTAAAGCTGAAGGGTTTACTTTGCAGAAATCCAAGGCAGATGAAAGGGTCAACTGCCTGTCATCTGCAAGTCCAACAAGAAGGCTTGGGTAACCTTTCAGATTATCGATGACTGATTTCGCAATCATTTTGTTCAGAAGTGGAGAGGTACTCTGTTTCTAAGGGTGTTCCCTTTAAGGTGTTTCTAGTACTGGGTAGTGCCCCTGGTCACCCTGCCCATTTGGATGACTTTCACCCAATTGTCAAGGTGGTTTACCTTCCACCTAATAATACTGTCATGTTACAGCCAATGGATCAAGGTGTCATTGCTTTTTGCAAGGCCTACTACCTACGAAGAACAACCACTATGGGTCTCAGGGCAACTGATAAGGACAAGAACTTGACTCGCAAAGAATTTTGGAATCTTACAACAATCTCATTGCTGTCAAGAACATTGCTTATTCTTGGGAGGAAGTTAAGCAGGTGAATTTGCATGGGATATGGAAGAAACTGTATCCCAAGTTTGTGAATAACTTCCATGGGTTTGAGGAGACAGTTGAGTTTGCCACCAAGTACGTAGTTGCCCAGAGTAAGAAGCTTAATTTGGAGGTGGGGGCTGATGATGTAACAGAGCTGCTGGAATCTCCATAATGGAGAGAAATTATCTGCTAAGAACCTCATTCAACTGGAGAAGCAGATGACTGAAGAGGAGGAAGAAATGACAAGCCCAGAGCCCAAGAGATTTACAGGCAAGGGCTGGGAAGAAGGTTTTGCCCTGATAGAGGAAGGGTTGGGTAAGATTGAGCCTGAAGACCCTAACCCTGCCAGACCCTCAAAGGTCGCCAGAGGAATCAGGATTCCTTGCTGTGTTACAGGGAAATTTGGAAGGAAAAGAAGACAGGATCCTTTCAGACTCGCCTTGAACGTTTCTTCATGAAAGTAGAGCCCCACAGCAACAGATTCTGTACCCTCTCCAGACTCACCTGCCCCAGTCTCCTCAGCACCTACCTCTCCAGCTTCCTCCTCCCAATAAGCCAGTCTCTCCCTCCCTTGCAAGCCAACCGCTGCACTGTTGATATGTCTTAGATCAGTGGTTCCCAAACTTTTCACTACCAAGGACCCCTTAACATGCTGCTGTAATAAACTAGCAACAAACTCCTCTTATCAGAAAACTAGATTAATTTCTGCAGAAAGACTTATGTAAATGAAAAAATGGGAAAATATATGAAAAATATAAAGAAAGAAATACAACAGAACAGAGCAGAAAAAAAAATTACTTTATCTTAATCTCATTAATGAGATGGATGATGCTGTTTTGCTGCTACTATGTTTTCAATTTCAGGTTCAATGGCAGAGAGTTTTAAGCGAAGATCAGGTTCCTATTTTTGTATTTTGATTTTATGTAAATGAGCTGTGAGAAAGCCTGCTCGCATAAATATGTAGTAGGGAATGGCATTAGATATTTCAGGGCCTTGGTTGCCAGTTCTGGGTACTCATTTTTCAATAGTAATCAAAAGTCTGATAAACTGTAACGGCTGAAACGTGATCTTAGTGAAGTGTCACATGACAGTTCAACAATACTATTTTCTTCTTTTGCTGTTAATTCTTTTACATCTTTTACATTTACATGAAAAGGATCCCTAATCCACTTGTTATTACCATCATGAGGAGGAAAATAATCCCTAAAACTGATCTTTAAACCTTGCAAATGGTGAATAAAAAGGCTTCTTATTTCTTCAGAAATGTTTTCTTCAGAAGTTTCAAGAAAGTCATAAAGTGTTGGAAAGGATTCAAACACACCACTATGCAGATGTTCAGACCACAATTCTAATTTCTTGATCATGGCTTCCACTTTATCTTCAACTTTAAAAATAGTTATGGATCTCCCTTGTAGCCTAAAATTTAGGTCATTCAAATAAGTAAAGATGTCAGACATGTATGTCACAATAGCTAGCCACGAAAAGTTATTAAACCATTCTCCCATGAAATGATTTATCATGAAGAAATAGTCTTATTTCATCATGCAACTCAAATATGCGGGTAAGTACTTTACCGAGGGACAGCCACCGCACTTGAGATTGCAAGAGCAGTTGTTCATGAGTGCTACCCATCTCCTCACAAAGAACACTAAAAATACGAGAATTTAAGGGCTGAGCTTTTATGAAGTTAACTACTTTCACTACTTCATCTAGAGTCGTCTTCAATTTTTCTGGCATTTTCTTTGCTGCCAACGATTCTTTATGTATGCAGCAATGAGTCCACTTGACATTTGGTATTATAGCTTGGATTTTTGCCTTGAGTCCTTTGTACTTTCCCAACATTGCGGGAGCCCCATCAGTACTGACTCGTACACACTTTGACCATCCAATTTCATTAGCTATTATAAAATCATTCAAACTATTAAAAATAGACTCACCAGTTGTGTGTGTTGGCAATGACTGGCAAAAGAGAAAATCTTCCTTAATTGTACCGTCAAATTCATATCGTATAAATGCAAGTAAATCAGCACTGTTAGCAACATCTGTACTTTCATCTAATTGTAAAGAATAATACGTACTTTTAATCACTCTCTTCACTAGTTGATTTTTAACACTGTCAGACATGTCTTCTATTCGCCGCTTGACAGTGGTGTTTGACAATGAAATGAGATCAAAACTCTTTGATACTTTGTCTCCATGCATCCTAGAGGCCATTGCTTTGGCAGCAGGCAGATTTAGTTCCTCTGCTATTGTGTGTGGTTTTCCACTCTTTGCTATTAAAAGAGAAACATCATACGAAGCACACACAGCATTCTTATTATCACCCCCGGTTGCTATTTTTTCTATAATATTTTGTCTTGAAAGCAGTTCTTCCCATCTTCTTTGAAAATATTCAACAGGTTTGTTAGTATGCTCCTTATGCTTAGTTTCAAAATGCCGGCGAAGTTTGGCTGGCTTCATACTTTCGTTGGACAATATTTCATAACAGAGAACACATTGTGGTTTCTGTTCACCTTCACTGCCTCTACATATAAATCCAAAGGATATGTATTCATCACAGTATTTACGGTTTTTGCGTTTCGACTGATGAGTCAGTGTCTTTTCACTTGAGCTTGTCGCACATTCACCTTCTATGTCACTACTGTCTCGTTTTAACATGCTTCCGGTTTTTAACCACTGATCCATCATATGATCAGATATTTACAAGAAATAGTCACTGATGTAGTTAATACAACTAAATATGAAGGTTCGGGAATCAAACACAGACGCACTGACTATGGACTGCTCAAGTTGCATTAACGTTTGGATGCAACTGTCGGTTCAAAACGTGAAGACGGTGAAGGAAGAGCGAAGTTGCAGCAATCAGTGTTCAGAACTTCAGCTCAGACTGAGCTCGCACGCCACGGTCCGACTGTACGTGTTCAACACATGACAGGTTGGTAATCTCACACGTATAAATGCATCGGTCCTACCGTACTGTGATTGCCTGACATCCGACATGTCACTTTCATGTACAGTGTTAAATGCATAAAAAACTAAAGTGAGAAAGAAAAGAAAAATAAATAAATTATATAATCAGGAAACGTTTATTTTTAATTTTGCCATAATTATGAGAGCATGGGTACGTTACGTTGCTTTTGTATAACTGCATTAATATTTTTTTCTTTTAATATGCTTATTCACTTACATATATATATATATATATATATATATATATATATATATATATATATATATATATATATATATATATATATATATATATATATATATATATATATATATATATATGAAAATTTCAATTCAGTTCACAGACCCCCAGTACTACCTTTGCGGACCACCAGGGGTCCGCGGACCACAGATTGGGAACCACTGTATTAGATTATGAACTTTACTACTGCGTTAGCATAGGTGGGTGACCTAGAATCTTATTCAGCTGTGTTCTGACTCACGCTGAAAATCGGGTCACACATGTCTTCAGGAATGGAACTCTGATGTAAGTTGAGGACCCCCTGTTTACACAACTTGAATAATATTTATATCCTTTGTCAAGATATATATTATGTTATATTCTTGTGCTGCAGTCTTTCTCTTTTACAGAGTTTATTGATCTAAAAAAAATTGTATCTTTTCAGATCACTTAGTGACTGAAGAAGGCAAGATGGATGTATATCCTCTCTCAGTGACAGGTAGGCTGAGATGTTTGTATATATAAGTACAAAAATTAGTGATTATATGCTTACTGTACTTTCCAGGAATGAACATTATTAACGTAAAGACATTTTTGTAATGTAATTACAGAATATACTCTGCCAATTTTGAGATAAAATTTGCTGACTTGATTTTATATTTAGTTACCATTTTGAATTTTAGGGGTCCTCGCCAACAGGCATAGTTATGAGAAAAAAATATATTTGAGCCTCAGGCAACTCTTGAGATTGAAAATTCTCAGCAAAGTCTTTTTAGAATAAATGGACTTTATATAATATATATATATATATATATATATATATATATATATATATATATATATATATATATATATATATATATATATATATATATATATATATATATATATATATATATATATATATATATATATATATATTTAAATGAAAGCATATATAAGGAACGAAACAAAATAGAATGAGAAAAGAAAGGCTGGCATCAAAGCTTCTTCAGAACATGAAAAAGGGGCTGTGAAGAACGAAGAACATACTTTTCTTAGGCTCCGTTCAACACGTTAAATATCTCCTCTATGGAGAGGCATAAAGTGTAAAAACAAGATTCTGCATGGTTGAGGTCCTGTTATATGGTTATGGCTCTCACGACTACGTACCTGTTTGATAGATATCTTGAACGTGATATTTATTATAAAAGTATCTCTCAGCATCTTTTTGCCCAAAGCTTCTGAGAATATAGTATTCTTCCAGATGTTACATTCTGATACAGTTTGTGCTTGAAGCTGGCTGATGGCTGATTGATGGCTCTACCAAAAATGACTGAAGATTAAATCTGTATGACTTAAAATGACTGGAGACTTGACTAAGAGTCACTTAGAATGAAAAAGACTTATCTATTAGGCTTCTCACAGTTTGGAGAGGAGGCAGGAACTATAGAGTTCCTAGGTCTATACCAGACTAATTAGCATGTACGTTGGTTCTTATTGGGTTACATCAAGGTAGTGTGAGCGTGACATGATTATGGTTGCTATTTGTAGGGTTTGGCGTAGGACATGTTGAATTTTTGACACATTTGGCCTTTATTAAGGGCCTGGCTCCTAGATGCCAGTGCCCTGGACCCTGGGAAAATATATTTTTTTAATTATTTGTGACTTGAGCAAGACCCATGAGGCATTGCTGTATTAGCTGTGGAGACCCGGCATGTAGGTTGGTGGCTATTTTCTCATGTCCTTTTTACTGGACGCTTGTCATAAACACCCATCCACAGAAGGGGCTAGATACCCTTGGGCGATGACTATGAGGCCTTATATGTTACCTTGGTTCAGTCATGGTGATTTGGCCTGCAGGGTTAGATACCCCTAACAGTCCTTTCTATACATAATTATTAATTGACAGTTAAGCAATCAAGTTGAATTTTAAGGCATATGGAAATTTAGCGGTAAAAGCAATGATTAAATTTTGTATATTAATAGTGCTACGGTGTTTCCAAATGGATTTATATTAAAAAAAATTTAAGAGACTTGGTTATGGAAAAGATTGAAGTCGAATGAATAAACGTTGTTACGGTAAGGGAGTTAGAGATATTAATTTGTGTTATGTAAATACTTACTTAACAGGCATTACAATAGCTGTAGGATAAAACGTTTTTGAAGTATGCCAGGAAAATGGTATTAGATCTTTAGCATTTACTAATACCTCTATGAATGTTGTAAATGAGAGTATAATGGAGATGTTCATTCATAGTGTGCCAGAAAATGTCATATGTCATCATTTACAAAACTAAAAATGTAAGGAGTGTTTGCAAGCTGTGTACTCGAGTAGTCTACCTCATAGATAACAGACTGGATATCTTAGGATTGAATATGGACCTCTAGTTGAATATATAATGGAAAAAGATCAGCTGAAGGCATCTAATATAACATTTTAAAAGAATATACTGTTAATTTGCAAATATTAAAGGTGTGCTATTCAAACTAGTGTATAAGATATCATATAAATGAGAGCTGATGTATGTATTTCAGTGTGTAGATTAACGTTTTGTAATGCTTTAGCAATGCAATTCTATGTTGTGTGTAAGATTCCAATGATATGAGAGAATTGGAGATAAATGTGTCAAAAAGAGGACAAATAGGTATTTCTACCTGGCGTACTAAAGAGCAAGAGTACAAAGCAAAATATTAGTGGAATATTTGGATTTTAAGTTGTAAATATCTTATAAAAAATATAATTGAGACCAGTATGCTCATATAATTCTGAAATTAAATAAGTATTTAGATTATACAGTATAATACAAGGTTGCATTTTCTATTGGGCTACTGGCCACATTACCATACTAGCACACAATGAGGGCCATGAGAATTTTGAGGAATCATACTTAAGGAGTTCCAATTGCTTGTACAGTACGTATTTATGTTGTTCGACATGATTTTTTTTCATATGATATTTGACGCTGTTACTTAGAGACGAGCTTGATATTGGGTCTAAGCTACATGGTTGTCAGAGGCAAAATAGTGCAAATTTTTGTTGCTTTGCCTTTTTCATATATATCGTTTAAGATTCAGCAGACTAAGTGCTTGATCTTTCATATACGTTGCGTCAAATATCTTGTATAAATAACAGCCTTCATTTGCAAATATGCTTACTGATTTAACAAAGAGGCCAATATCAAATTGGAGTGATTGTCAAAGGAAAATGTCGATATAGAGCAAGGAATTATTCCGCATTGCGGATAGAGATGACATTATTTAATGAGGATAGGGTAGCAAAAAGTAGACATTTCTTGCTATTGCCATTATGATGCCACAGCCCACATACTATGTATTGGAGTCATATATGGTTCATATTAGATGATAAGTTAAATATGGGATCAGGAAAATATCAGTATACATTCTAAACAAAGTACTGTATTTATGAAGTACCACTCAAGTAGCATGCACCACTGCTTAATGTTATAGTGGCTATGGTGGAGGAGTTCCTACAAAACCCAGAAGCCTAAAGAGATGGCTACATTAATCTATTCCAGTGTGAATTACAGCTAACGGAGTAAGAGTTTTGTATTTATTAGTAAAGAAGGGCTGTGTGAAATGTAGTTCTTCTAGGAAAATGTATGAAGTCTTTAAGGATAGCCATTGCAAGCTGAAGGGCACTGTTTGGGAAAAACAGAGAGAGACTTTCTAAAGAAGGAAGACAATTCAACAATATATTTTTAAGATATAAGAATGACATGACTTCGACGAATTATAGGCAGAAAAGTTGGACATAGATAAGAGCATAATAGTTATAATAGCAACAACAATAATAATAATAGTAATAATAATAATGATGGTAATAATGATAATAATAATTATAACCACCTATATTGCTAAAGCATGGGAGTTGGTATTGACCCCCACCTCATCTCACAGTGTGTACAGTATGTGTGTTTTAGACATACATACCATTGAAAACTATTGTTAGGAGCCTGAGTTCTCTCTCTCTCTCTCTCTCTCTCTCTCTCTCTCTCTCTCTCTCTCTCTCTCTCTCTCTCTCTCTCTCTCTCTCTCTCTTATTATTATTATTATTGTTATTATTATTATTATTATTATTATTATTATTATTATTATTATTATTATTATTATTATTATTATTATTATTATTATTATTATTATTATTATTATCATTATTATTATTATTATTATTATTATTATTATTATTATTCATTGTGAAATTTAACTTATACTTGAGCTCCATGTACAGCTTGAATAGATTGGTTTTGTGCTAAACATACATACAAACATTCTTACATAATTACCCACATATCCATACAGCATATGTATGTATAAACACACACACTTTTGTATATATATATATATATATATATATATATATATATATATATATATATATATATATATATATATATATATATATATATATATATATATACTATCAAAGGTATGAACTCAGTTGTTAACATTGCATGGGAGAGAAATTGTGGAAGTTTGGTTATGGGAGTTTTTCATAATTGAGAACTACACTGGACTACTCTTGACCTGCACTGTGGAGAGGATTCATCTGCGGCAAGATTCCTAGATTGTGTACAAGGAAATTTCCTACACCAATATGTACTGAAACCAAAGAGTGCCAGGGATGGGGATGAGCCATCACTGCTTGTTTTAGTATTTGCAGATAATGTGTTGGATATTGATAAAATTGAGTATGAACCTCCAATTGGAAAAGGTAACCACTGTTTGTTGTTGATGGAGTATATCATCTAAGATGTTCTGCCTAAATGTAAGGGCACTGAGAAGGACACGGTAATTAACTAACCGATATGATATTATAACAAAATTAGCTATCTTTTTGCAGTTATTGACTGTATGGTCTTATTTAACAACAAATTTGTACAAGAGATGTCTGAAAACTTTTGTGAGGAAATGGGAAGATTATTACTTGCCAGAGAGAAATGGTTCAGTATCATGTGTTAAAGAGCTAAGGAGTGGAGAGACAAATGCTGGAATAGGTAGAGGAAGAGAAAAAACATAAATGCCTGACAGACTTACAAACGAGCAAGAATATATTAACTAAGTCAAATAAGAAAGGCAGAGAGAGATTATGAAAGATATATTACCAGGAAGGCTAATGAAAATTCCAAACTTTTCCAAAGCTTTATCAGAGGAAAACTGAAGGTAAAAAAAAAGATTTTAAAGTCAAAGAGGGCATCTGGAAGCATTACTGAGACAGATGAAGGGATTTGTGTAGAATTGAACAAGGAGTTTCAGTCAGTATTTACAGTAGAAAATACCCCACCCCCTCAGATTGCAGAGATGAGAGATCATAGGCCAGTATTAAAGAACATCATCTTTTCAGCTACAGAGGTATGCAGATGGAGTTAAATGCCCATAAAGCTATAGGTCCTGATAACATATCCTCTCACGTGCTTAAGAAATGTGCCAATCGAATATCTGTAGCTCTATACATCATTTGAAATGTCAATGGAATCTCGAGAGATTGCAAGATGTTGGAAACAAGTGAACATGGTACCTATCTTTAAAAATGGAAGGAGATACAGCTCTGAACAATAGGCCTGATTTCTTGACCAGCATAGTTGCGAAGTTTTGGAGAAATCATTAAGAAAACATGTCTCTTTTCACTCTGAATCCTTTAACGCGTTGTCTATGAGACAAGATGGCTTTAGAGAAGGTAGATCACGAGTAACAAACTTATTAGAATTTTATGACGAGGTAAGTCGGATCTCACAAGAATGAAAGGGCTGGGCAGATTGCATATTCTTAGATTCAGAAAGCATTTGATACGTTCCCACATGGGAGACTTAGTTAGAAGCTGCAAGTAATAGTAAGATTTGTTGGAGATGTCTTGGAATGGATAAAAACTTACTTATAAGAAAGGGAAGAGAGGGTTAGAGTAAGACAATTAGTGTCTGAATGGAGAAGGTTAGCAGTGGGTTCCACAGGGTTTAGTTTTAATCCAACTTCTATTCATTGTATACATAAATAACCTACCAGTCTGTAAATTCATTCTTGAATATGTTTGCAGTTGATGCAAAGATTGCGAAGAAAGTAAGAGACGAGAACAATTGTAGAGAACCTCAGCATTAGTGGTCAGCGAAGTGGCTAATGAATTTCAATACTTTAGAATGTAAGGTAATGAGAATGGGTGCAAGTGCGAGAAGGCTCAGGCTTGGATACTCAATAGCAGGTGCAGAACTTCAAGAGACAGCGATTGAGAGAGATCTAGGGGTAAACATATTAGCAGATTTGCCTCTGGAAATTCATATAAATGGCATATTAAAGGCAGCATATGCTTTCTTAGGAAATGTAAGGGTAGCCTTCAGACACATGGACAGGTAAATGTTCAGAAGTATATATGTAACCTATGTGAGTCCAAGGCTTGAATATGCAGCACCTTTTTGGAAACCACACTTGAAAAAGTATATAAATAAGCTAGAAAAAGTTCAGAGACATGCCGCAAAACTGGTGGCAGAAATACTTAATCTCATTTATGAGGAAAGGCTTAGGGAATTAGACCTATCATCATTCAATGCTTAGAAGATTGAGGGGGATATGGTGACTGTTTTTATAGTCCTTCATGGTTTTGAAGGAATGGATAGGGATCGATATTTTTTGGCTGGCTCTAGAACTAGAGTTCATAGTTTAAAGCTTTGAAAGAAAACTTTTTTTGTAAGATGCAAGGAAGTACTTTTTATTGTAAGAATAGTTGATGATTTGAATTTGTTAAGCGAGGAGGTAGTTAAAGCTAACTCGATCCATTGGTTTAAGGACAAATATGATAAGTATCATTGAGTATAAAAATGAAACCGATCAGGAGACGGAAAGTTATGAGTGTGGGGCTCTTTTCCGTAAGCACAATTAGTTAATTACAATTAGGCAGTTACACTTCCAGTACATACATACACACCTTAAATATACCACAAGTAACAAGTAAGTAACATGCATTGGGTTGAATGTAGGCGTGATTGTATCGTTATGAGTATTCTGTACGGTTTATATGATTACATTTTATGCTGAATTGACTTATTAATTAGGAAAGTGTGATGCTGTATAATCAGAATACAGTATATGATCACTGCAAGATTCAGAAATGATGATGCTTTTATGTCATTTAGTGTAGCAGTGTCAGGTAAAGATTCATCTCTACAAGGTGATATATGATAGCGCTCTTTATATTTCACTGTTTTTATGTCCTCACATATTGCACGAAGCCATATCCAATATTTCCTCTTTCCACTACATAGTATGCGAAACTATATCTAATAATGTCTGCTGTTATGCTTTGCTTAACATATTCGCTAATCATTAGGAATATACAATGCATAATATATATATATATATATATATATATATATATATATATATATATATATACATATATATATATATATATATATATATATATATATATATATATATATATATATATATATATATATATATATATATATATATATATATATATATATGAGTAAGCACAAACTGTTAGCATACAGCAGTAAATGGTAAGGAAGCCCATCAGTGAGACAACACATAGAAAAAATAACGCTATATTTCGGGTCCAAACTGGACCCGAAATATAGTATTATTTTTTCTGTGTTGTTTCACTGATGGGCTTCTTTACCATATATATATATATATATATATATATATATATATATATATATATATATATATATATATATATATATATATATATATGCAAAATAAGCTGTTATATCACTGCACAATATGAAACAAATAAGGCCTTTTTGTGTTTTATTTATGGGCTTTTTCTTTTTGCTTCATATATATATATATATATATATATATATATATATATATATATATATATATATATAATGTGAAATGGTGTACTCTAAAACATTACTTTTATCGAATTGGGACCGTAAAGATGTTTTTATTGAGTTTAATAGCTTTTAAATAGATGTTTAGTAATTTTAATGATAAATGCATGTTCGTTCTGTGTGTATGTAAAGCAGATATATTCATTGGCAGTCTTTTCCTCGTTATAGTAAGACTTCACTTTTATTCTTGTATTTGGAATACCAGTTATATTATTTTCGTTTACTGCTCTTATCTTGGAACATCCTTTGCTTGACCACAATCTTGCCCTTTTTTCCGTCTGTAAGAAGTGTATTTAGTAGTTATTTTTTGTTGTAATATATTTTTATTGATGTGAACCTTACAATAACCATAAGTGTTGGCCATCAGTATTATTAAGGTTTACTATAATTTACATTAAGCCATCAGAAGTAAAATTATAGACTACTATTAATTTTATTATTATTATTATTATTATTATTATTATTATTATTATTATTATTATTGTGTAGTTGGTTTTATAAGGACAAAAAATATTGTACTTACTGCAATTTGGATCATATCCTTCTCCCAACTCCCATCGGCCACCGCAGTGGCAGATTAATTCCTCGCAGTTTTGATAAATGACGTCCCCTTCTTTATACGCCTGGTCATATCGGTAGCAGGTTGAATATATGTAGTCTGTTGGAATTTTGAAAAATTAGTGAGGAATGACAAATCGCATTATGTAAATAAGGTACTTGCAAGGTTATGTATGCTTTGAACTATGATGTATTTAAGTTGTTCAGTTCCTTAGTAGCACTCAGATATTGTTATTCGATTGCATATACTATTTCATGTGCACTCAGTTCGCTTTTTACGCGTGTTTAAAATACGCGAAATTGGAATAACGCCCCCCAAAAAATAATAGTAAAAAAAATGGGATATATACGAATAATGCCCTCCCCAAAAATGCGAAAAAATATTTTTCATTTTAGTAAATAATTGACCGCCTCGGAGGCACTTTTCCGCCATGCTGCCATGTGCTTCAGTGTCTCTTTACCCAGCATACTGCGTGGATATATCACTTGTTCTAACTGTGTTTGTGTTATGGTTTGTATTTCCAGTGCTTTTTATTTTACAGATTATTTACTGTACTATCATGGCCAGTAAACGCCCAGGAAAAGACTGTGGAAGTGCATCTACTCCCAAAAGAGCGAGAAAGGCAATAAATCTTGAAGTAACACTTCAAGTGTTGGCCCATTATGAGCTTGGTGAGAGTACGGCAGCTATAAAACTGTCAATGCAACACAGTGAAAGTACGCTGCGCACTATCCGTGAAAATGCGGAAAGAATAAAGGAAAGTGCAAAAGCTGGTGTTAGTTTAACTTCGCTTAAGTCTTCATATTCTTGGTTGGATATTATGGAGAACATGCTATGTACGTGGATGAGCATTAAGAACAAACAGCAAACAAACTTGCCATATAATATCGTCAGGGAAAAAGCGTGCGAGAGCGCATCAGCTGATATGGAGGCGGCAAAACGTTTGCAGATAGAGGTTCGTTTTCCCGCATCGTCCTCCTCTTCTATTGCTTAATGCAATCGGATAATATGAAGAGAATGGAAAAAATGCTAAGTATGTGGATGAGCATTAAGAACAAACAGCAAACAAACTTGCCATATAATATCATCAGGGAAAAAGTGTGCGAGAGCACATCAGCTGATAAGGAGGCTGCAAAACGTTTGCAGATAGAGGTTCGTTCTCCCGCATCCTCCTCCTCTTCTACCGCTTAAAGTACATGCTCACCGCCACCATGCACGTCTCAGTGTATGCCTGTTGCCCACTGCATAATAGAGTATGTTAAATTGCTTGCTGCACAGTAAATCTGAATATCTTTTCAATAAAAATAGCTACAGGTCTTTCTGCTTTATGTACTGTACTTGTAAAATATGTTTTACTCATCTTATATCTTTGGCATAGTGTGTCTATGTACGGTTGTGAAATGTATCTATGCCCATTATCATTGTTTTTTATGGAAAATGATTCGTTCCATTATGCGATTTTGCTTCTGAGAGCCTATCTTCGCGTTATTCCAAGAATTGGATGTATTGTACTTGTTTGGTAAGCCTTACGGAGAATAGATGTTCAAAAGAGAGAGGGATCATTTATAATTCGTAATGTTTCTTTTGTAATAAGTTATCATCATCCTTTTATATCGTTTTCTTAGTTTTGTCAAATTAGTACATTTTCCTAAATGACAATTTCTCTTTTAAAGATTACCTTATCATTTGAAGTGATCTTGACTTGGATTTTTTTCAAGTCTTAAAATTCAACTGCAGATAATTACTCTTTACTTTAATTCTGTATGATAGACTTGATAATTTGGGTTTTCAGCAAAAAGTGAGCTTAATTTTGGGAATCTTCACAAAGCAAGATGCTACTACAATATGAAACTTCAGGATATATCCTCTCATGTCCACAATTGATCATTACTCCAATATCTGTCTCTGAGGTCTATGTCATACTAATTTTGGTAGCACTGATAGGCTAGCGATAATTTTAATTCTTTCAAAGCATTGTAATGGACTTCAAGAATGCTACAAATTCCCGTGAATCAGTTGGAATCAAGAAGCTGTAACCCAAGTACTAGTTATCTCCATCAGTCCCAATGAGTCCTTCATAATAAAGTTACACTCATTTCCCAGACGCATGACGAAGTAAGTCTTATTTCAAATAAAACTGCAGCATATGCAGGAAATATATTTGTTTGTTATTACTGCATATAATCTAGAACTGCCTCCATCACAAATATCTAACTTAACAACTTCACACGGGAATCCTATACTTCTTACATACATAAGTTACAAAAGCTTTTCCCTAATGAAATGTGATATACAGACGTACAATGTTCCTTGTCACTGTCACACGCATTTTAGTTAGGTATTTATGTACAGCGATAGCCTCTGTCATAACAGAAAACAGATATGTAGACAAATATCAAGCATCTGTTTTTGAAGGGGGGAACTGCTAGCCAATTGAGTTGGCCCAATCAGGTTGATTGATTGTATATAACAAGAATTTTATGGAGCATGTTACCCCAGGGAATCTTGACCGTAATGAATATGCCACAAATAATTTGCCTATAAAGTAGGAGGGAATGAAATGAAAATCTAATCCATAAACATGATAAAATTGCTAATGCAAAATGAAAATACTGGCGAGGTAGCAGAGATGTTATCATACTTGTTTCTGGAAGGAATACAGACTGAGGCAAAAAAGACATCCTTAGTAAATTCGCATGTTTAGTAGAAGGAAACAATGGATATCATATCCGACATACCTTTAAATATCATGAAACCACACTGTAAGGGTGTGAGTGTTTTGCCTGAGAGGCGTTTTGTGAGTTGGGGAATGTAGTCATTTAACAATACATCGTCCAAAACAATACAAAAAGAATATTGGAAATTAAGGAAGCTTAAGTTGTCTGTCCAGAGATTTTGTATAGATTTCGAGGTACAATAGGAATAAGTATATCACGAAATTGAAAATGATTTAACAAGAGAATATTCAAAGCAAAATAATGTAGGATATTCTTGAAAGTTGTTAAATGATTAATAGATGGAGAAAAGAATGTAGGGAATAGGCCAAAGTATTGTGAGACCCTTCTTTTTATTGGACAAAACAAGAGTAAATTTCATTGCCAACAATGAAGTAGAGAAAGTAGAGAGAAACCTTAGGTATAGAAGGAAGAGAGCTTGACAAACCAGGTCACTATCACATCCTCCCAGAATACTTCATAGATCCTAAAGGTGTCTCCAGACTTTCTTAGAATGGTAGACTAGATAAAACAAATTAAGAAAGTGTCGTTAGTTGATATAGATAGATACAATTTTGCTGACAAGAAGGAAAATGCAAATAAAATATTGGAGAAAATGAAATGAGATTAGGTCTATAAACGTTTGAAAGTACAGGTGTTAAATCGCAAATACAATAATGAAATGATCAGAAGCATATCTTTCTTCGGAACAGGGTTCCGTGTAACAAAAATGTGATGATACGCCATCAGGAATATGAAATTTCATGCTATTCAATACTCCTAAAATAATGTATGGAGAGTATTGGGAGAGGAAGGAACCATTATTCTGAAACATTGTTGAAGAAGTTGCATGTTCAAGAATTATTACTAGAGGAAGGTTATTTTCAGCGTTTGTGTTAAAGTAAGGACTACTACTTGACAGCATACTACTCACCTCTATGTGGTGAATTTCTCATGCCAACGTTATTGGCAGATTATTGTTTTGTTTTTGCTGTATTTCCTAATACTACAGCAGTGGATCGTTGCCTCGTTATGGTATAATTTTTCATTGATATATATTATGGAGGGTTAATGCTTGTTAACTTTTGAGACTCCAATTATATTCCTTATTGTGCACTTCGTTTTTAGCATGGTTCAGAGCAAATCTGTATAAAAATGCTGAGGTGCATGGTTTTTCATTTTGAGTTGCTATCAAAAGTATTATTATTTTCATAGATTCAAAGATGAACGTGAACGCCAGATTATGACAAACAGTAACACTGATATTTAGATTTTGAAAAAGGGTTTAATAATTTTTCCATTGACCATTTTTTTTGTCGGTAATCAGATTGTAAGACCATGTAAGGCCACATGATTTCATATCTTATACTAAATTAGGTAATGTTATTGTATGCGTCTCTGGATAGCCATTTGAGAAGCATTTTAATATCAATGCTCATTTTATATTTGAAATGATCAGTAACTGAACTGCCTCTTCACTGACTCTAACTGGTCATGGCTCCTTAACCAGTCGACTTTAATTTTGTCAGTTCATGATAATTTCAATCTGTAGGTGAACAGTTGTCATCTATTTTCCATAAACTTTTTTTTTTTTTTACATTTATCTGCGCATTTATTCCGAGAATATATGTGTTCCTTCTGCTTGGAATATTTTGTCCTGTCCGTTCCCTAAATCTGCGAGTAATATTGTTTGAAAATAATTTCTGGCAAAAAGATTTGTTACCCCTGTGGGAGAAGAGCTCTGTATACACTCCATAGGACATATTTGAAGCAATGTGTCTTTTATCTTGAGTCCTCTCTGATGCTATTCCAAAATGTTAAGTATCCAGAGAAACTCATTCCATTACCAGTTGCTTTGGACAAGTACCAGAAAATAATAAGAAATAAACACTCGTTTAGAATTTACTCTTGAAAGACGATTTTCTGGCCCTAATGGAAAATCTCCTCTTAACCATCGTCTTACTTCAAGTGAGTTCTTTTCACCAATGTTTATTAAATTGCCTGATGATGAAGCCTTGTCTCGAAAGCTTGCATTCCTAGTCTGCAAGGGACTTTAGCATGAAACCATATTTTGGGGAGGTGATATTTTACTTCTAATAGAAGCACTCTGTACACTCATCAAAGTAGATATTGGAAGCATTTTGTCATGTGACTTCAGTAAATAATGCAAACCTCTCTGATATATATATATATATATATATATATATATATATATATATATATATATATATATATATAATATTATATATATATATAGTTTCCTTAATATACTTAAAAATAGTTACCTTGAATAATTTTTGCATATTCTGTTCTTTGGAGATTGTTTGCCAATTCTAGCGCAGTTTCATCTGTCGTTTGAAGAATAGAGCGTTAATTATGATCAAAAATTCTTTATATTGCTGAAATAATATGTATCATATTCGACAGGCGGGATTTCTTTGGTATAGTGCAGAACATGTCTTATGTAATTATTCTTATTTGTCTCGGCAAAAGTCTCGGCTTTAATGGACCATAATTTAGAATAAAATCAAACACACAAAGAGGAGCTGGAATGATGATACAAACTGTAGCATTTTATTTAATTTAATTTTTTTCATAAATATAAATGAGAGTATGGTAGTCTTTTACACCCTTGAACCCCTTCTCAGGTTCTATTAGGACTCGAAATATAGCAATTTATTCTTTATCAAATATTGTTTCACTAATAGGTTTGCTTATCATTTGAAACTACATAGTAATAATATGAGTTACATGTTAGGTTGCCTGTGCAGCTAGCAATGTCAAGGCTGAATATAAAGACAAATATCTATGAGAACTGTTCAATGCAAAATCTTTAAATGATGGAATACTGAATACTTACTATCTTTGTCAGTTGCAGTGAAATCTGGACATGTATCGAGAACTAGAAAGAGAATATATGAATCATTTTGTTTCACAGCTTCGTGAAGAGGCGTCGTTCCTGCAATAATAATAATAATAATAATAATAATAATAATAATAATAATAATAATAATAATAATAATAATAATAATAATAATAAACTAATTATAGATTGGAAAACATATTGGAGAATAATCCACTTGTTCATCTTGCACCTCACTCTTTATTTAATATTTTGCGTCACAGCTATACCCATTTTCATCTGCAAATGACAGAGCAAATCCATTTACATCATCAAGAACAAACAAACAAACAAACAAACATACATTTATTTCCATTTTGTACAATGGTTATTCAACATTAATAGTAACTTATAAGTAGACATGTAATTAAACTAATAAATAAGAGGGTTAGACATATAGTTAAATTAAATGTAGCTTTCATAGAAAATAATAATGCTGTAATAAAAATGTTAACAATAATGTTAATAATAAAGTAGTAAGTATGCCACTAGATACAGGATCGTTATTATCGGCATCCTTTCCGTATTTGTTGCCTTACAATGAGAATAATTAGTTCTTAATGAGCAGCAACTATTTGTCCAAAAGAAAATTATATAGTTTGCCTTTGAAAGCTGTGAAGGAGGATGCATTTTTAAAATGCTCTGGAATATTATTCCAGAGTGTTGGCCCTTTGATAGTGATCATCTTTGAACCTGCTTCTGTGTTTGTTCTGTGAATAAAGAGCTCACTGCTCTGTCTTGTGTTGGTTCCCCTTCTATCCCTGACTGTATTTAAATCAAATAGCCAGCTAGGATAATGATGGTCCAAAATTTTGAATACAAAAACATAAATAGCATAAGCGACCTTATTTTCTGCCCGCAGCCACCCAAGTTTATTGAGAGCTGGTGTGATGTGGTCATATTTTCTTATTCCTCCCAGGGCAACTCGAGCTGCAAAATTAATAAGCTTCTGTATTCTGTTTATCTGAGTCTTAGTGGTAACTCACCAAACAGTTGTGCAGTAATTAATGTGACTTAGGGCTAGAGACTCAACAACAGTTATTGGAGTGGTAGTCTCAAAATTGTCTTTTATACGTGATAAGTACATTAATGTTCCTGTAACCTTTTTGCATACTTTATCTATGTGGGAATCAAACAACATGTAGTTATCAAAGTGAATTCCTAGGTTTTTGACTGTTTTGCTAGGTGTGATAATATTGTCGCAAAACTTAATTGTTGTGTTTTCTGGAATTTGTGCTATGTGGAACCTTGAACCAATAAATATGCACTGTGTTTTGCTTTCGTTAATTAACAGCCCAATTTCTTGGAAATAGGTTTTAATTTTTGACAGAGTGTTTTCTGCTCTTAAAGTTAGCTCTGGGAGATTATTAATATCACCACTAAGGAGTAGTTGAGTGTCATCTGCATATTGTACGACTAGACAGTCAGAAATGAAAGAAGATAGATCATTTACGTAAACGGAGAAGAGGATAGGACCAAGTACTGATCCCTGTGGAACACCAAATGATGCATTTTTTGGCACAGAGATAATGTTGTTAAGACGTATGGACTGTTTACGATTAGATAGATACTCGCTAAACCAGCTTGGATCAATATTTAAGTTAATACATTTACTTAAAAGAATTTCATGGTTTACACTGTCGAAGGCTTTTGATAAGTCTAACAAAATTAGTATAGATAGTTTTTTCATATATATATTATTATATATACTATTCGTAACTTTAAGCAGTGCAGTTTCCGTCGAGAGTTTTGGTCTGAAACCATGTTGGTTAATCGTTAGTAGTCAATTTGATTCTAAATATGACATAAGTTGGCATGCAACAATTTTTTCTAATATTTTAGAGAAAATGGGTAGCAGGGAAATGGGACGATAGTTTGTCACATCTTCTCTGTCCCCCTTTTTATGCAGAGGTATTACATGTGATATTTTCCAAGAGTCAGGAAACTTTTTAGTGACGATGGAAGTGTTCATAATAGTTAGAATATAGGATGCATTCATGGGTAGAGCGTCTTTGATGAACTGAAATGGTATACCATCTGAACCATAAGAGCCAGAGTTTCTTAGGCTCTTTATGGTAAGAATTAGGGTAGCACAATCGATAGGATTTATCTTGAAGTACTCTCTTGTGTTTACATTGGAAGAATTGTCATTTAAGCAATTACTCATATTCACTGAGTTGATGTTTTCTTGAGTTTTTTCATATGTATATTTGCCAACGTTAGCAAAATAGTTATTAAAGTTTTCTGCTTTTTCTTTCAACTCCGTAATATTTTCATAACTTTCTGAGGTACTCTTTTCATTTGGTATCATGCTTCTTATCACTTTCCATGTTGCTGCTGTATCATGTCTAGAGTCATTAAATCGTTTTTTGTAAAAGTCTTTTTTACTCACACTGATGAGAGATCTGACACGTTTCTTTTCTGTTTTATAATGTTCTCGGAGAGTCATATCATATCTATTCATTTTTAGCTCTTTTTGTATTTGAATTCTGATTTGCATTGCCTCTTTGATGTCATTAGTTAGCCAGGGGGCTGAGGGGCGGGTTATTTTTCTTGTTACAATGGGTGCACAACTACCTAAGCATTCAAGGAAGACTTTTGTTAAAATCTCAACCTGCAAATCGACGTTATCTGTGTATTTAATTCTATTAAGTGCATTTGTGTTGTTGATTAATGTTTCACAAAAGATATCAGGGGAGTAATTTTTTAGACACCGGAATGTCTTGAGGAGAGGCTTCCTTTTGGACTTGTTTATGTTTAGCATAGCAATGTTCAGCTCGTGGTCTGCAATTGGGCAGGGAACTACGTCCCAATAGGGTATACTTTCCACTTTATTTGTTATTATCAGATCTATAAGAGTCCTAAAATTAGGGGTTATGCGGGTCGGTTTTGTCACTATTTGTGTTAACTTCACAGTGTTGATCACCCTTTTCATTTTGTTATCTGCTGAGAGCAAGTCATCATTAAAATCACCAAGTATGTATATGGGTTTATGACGCACACAGATATTTCTGAATGTTTCTAGCAGATGATTGAATTAACTGGTAGGTGCTTTAGGGTGACGGTAAACACACCCTACAATGAAAGATGGAAGTTTCTGATACTGCACAGTGATCCATAAATCTTCGAGCTCCTAAGTTTTTTCTAAACCTGTGGTTATTTCTGATGCACTAAGATAATTTCTAACATAAATACAAACCCCACCCCCTCGGCCATGGTCATTGCGAAATATTTTAAACTCTGGGATATTCACATATTTATTTTCAGTTGTAGGAGGAAGCCAAGTTTCACTTACACAGAGGATGTCTATGTTGTAGTCTTTTGTTAGCATTATTATTTCCTCAAAATGAGCGAGCAGGGACTGAGCGTTCACATGTACTAATGTTACATTCTTACCATGTTTCATTGGGATGGTATTCATAGTCATAGTTGTAGTTTCGACTGTGTGATTCTGCTGGGAATTCATCATTATAGTGTTCTGGGGGCAAACAATGGACACAACCTGGGTATTCTACAAAATATCCCAAACTACAGTCATACCAAAATAAACAGCAAAGAGCTAATGAAACAATCCCCTATACGCGAGACTACAGAAAGAGACACGATACAAACCTCTCTTACCGCCGTCCACGCACAAGAGACTTCTCCTGGAGTGATGGCTCTTACAACCCTAGACACTCACCTAGGCATACAAACTTTGGGAAGGCCCGATCATACCACGGCACGTACTCAAACCAGCGTTACACATCCAACGGCAGGTACAGACACCAGGATCCATGGGCTAACCCCAGAACACACTACAATGATGAATTCCCAGCAGAATCACACAGTCGAAACTACAACTATGACTATGGATACCACCCCAATGGAACATGGTAAGAATGTAACATTAGTACATGTGAACGCTCAGTCCCTGCTCGCTCATTTTGAGGAAATAATAATGCTAACAAAAGACTACAACATAGACATCCTCTGTGTAAGTGAAACTTGGCTTCCTCCTACAACTGAAAATAAATATGTGAATATCCCAGAGTTTAAAATATTTCGCAATGACCATGGCCGAGGGGGTGGGGTTTGTATTTATGTTAGAAATTATCTTAGTGCATCAGAAATAACCACAGGTTTAGAAAAAACTGAGGAGCTCGAAGATTTATGGATCACTGTGCAGTATCAGAAACTTCCATCTTTCATTGTAGGGTGTGTTTACCGTCACCCTAAAGCACCTACCAGTTCATTCAATCATCTGCTAGAAACATTCAGAAATATCTGTGTGCGTCATAAACCCATATACATACTTGGTGATTTTAATGATGACTTGCTCTCAGCAGATAACAAAATGAAAAGGGTGATCAACACTGTGAAGTTAACACAAATAGTGACAAAACCGACCCGCATAACCCCTAATTCTAGGACTCTTATAGATCTGATAATAACAAATAAAGTGGAAAGTATACCCTATTGGGACGTAGTTCCCTGCCCAATTGCAGACCACGAGCTGAACATTGCTATGCTAAACATAAACAAGCCGAAAAGGAAGCCTCTCCTCAAGACATTCCGGTGTCTAAAAAATTACTCCCCTGATATCTTTTGTGAAACATTAATCAACAACACAAATGCACTTAATAGAATTAAATACACAGATAACGTCGATTTGCAGGTTGAGATTTTAACAAAAGTCTTCCTTGAATGCTTAGATAGTTGTGCACCCATTGTAACAAGAAAAATAACCCGCCCCTCAGCCCCCTGGCTAACTAATGACATCAAAGAGGCAATGCAAATCAGAAATCAAATACAAAAATAGCTAAAAATGAATAGATATGATATGACTCTCCGAGAACGTTATAAAACAGAAAAGAAACGTGTCAGATCTCTCATCAGTGTAAGTAAAAAAGACTTTTACAAAAAACAATTTAATGACTCTAGACATGATACAGCAGCAACATGGAAAGTGATAAGAAGCATGATACCAAATGAAAAGAGTACCTCAGAAAGTTATGAAAATATTACGGAGTTGAAAGAAAAAGCAGAAAACTTTAATAACTATTTTGCTAACGTTGGCAAAAATACATATGAAAAAACTCAAGAAAACATCAACTCAGTGAATATGAGTAATTGCTTAAATGACAATTCTTCCAATGAAAACACAAGAGAGTACTTCAAGCTAACTCCTATAGATTGTGCTACCCTAATTCTTACCATAAAGAGACTAAGAAACTCTGGCTCTTATGGTTCAGATGGTATACCATTTCAGTTCATCAAAGATGCTCTACTCATGATTGCATCCTATATTCTAACTATTATGAACACTTCCATTGTTACTAAAAAGTTTCCTGACTCTTGGAAATTATCACATGTAATACCTCTGCATAAAAAGGGGGACAGAGAAGATGTGACAAACTATCGTCCCATTTCCCTGCTACCCATTTTCTCTAAAATATTAGAAAAAATTGTTGCATGCCAACTTATGTCATATTTAGAATCAAATTGACTACTAACGATTAACCAACATGGTTTCAGACCAAAACTCTCGACGGAAACTGCACTGCTTAAAGTTACGAATAGTATATATAATAATATATATATGAAAAAACTATCTATACTAATTTTGTTAGACTTATCAAAAGCCTTCGACAGTGTAAACCATGAAATTCTTTTAAGTAAATGTATTAACTTAGATATTGATCCAAGCTGGTTTAGCGAGTATCTATCTAATCGTAAACAGTCCATACGTCTTAACAACATTATCTCTGTGCCAAAGGATGTATCATTTGGTGTTCCACAGGGATCAGTACTTGGTCCTATCCTCTTCTCCATTTACGTAAATGATCTATCTTCTTTCATTTCTGACTGTCTAGTCGTACAATATGCAGATGACACTCAACTACTCCTTAGTGGTGATATTAATAACCTCCCAGAGCTAACTTTAAGAGCAGAAAACACTCTGTCAAAAATTAAAACCTATTTCCAAGAAATTGGGCTGTTAATTAACGAAAGTAAAACACAGTGCATATTTATTGGTTCAAGGTTCCACATAGCACAAATTCCAGAAAACACAACAATTAATTTTTGCGACAATATTATCACACCTAGCAAAACAGTCAAAAACCTAGGAATTCACTTTGATAACCACATGTTGTTTGATTCCCACATAGATAAAGTATGCAAAAAGGTTACAGGAACATTAATGTACTTATCACGTATAAAAGACAATTTTGAGACTACCACTCCAATAACTGTTGTTGAATCTCTAGCCCTAAGTCACATTAATTACTGCACAACTGTTTGGGGATCTACCACTAAGACTCAGATAAACAGAATACAGAAGCTTATTAATTTTGCAGCTCGAGTTGCCCTGGGAGGAATAAGAAAATATGACCACATCACACCAGCTCTCAATAAACTTGGGTGGCTGCGGGCAGAAAATAAGGTCGCTTATGCTATTTATGTTTTTGTATTCAAAATTTTGGACCATCATTATCCTAGCTGGCTATTTGATTTAAAAACAGTCAGGGATAGAAGGGGAACCAACACAAGACAGAGCAGTGAGCTCTTTATTCACAGAACAAACACAGAAGCAGGTTCAAAGATGATCACTATCAAAGGGCCAACACTCTGGAATAATATTCCAGAGCATCTTAAAAATGCATCCTCCTTCACAGCTTTCAAAGGCAAACTATATAGTTCTCTTTTGGACAAATAGTTGCTGCTCATTAAGAACTAATTATTCTCATTGTAAGGAAACAAATATGGAAATGATGCCGATAATAACGATCCTGTATCTAGTGGCATACTTACTACTTTATTATTAACATTATTGTTAACATTTTTAGTACAGCATTATTATTGTCTATGAAAGCTACATTTAATTTAACTATATGTCTAACCCTCTTATTTATTAGTTTAATTACATGTCTACTTATAAGTTACTATTAATGTTGAATAACCATTGTACAAAATGGAAATAAATGTTTTGATTTTGATTTGATTTGATTTGGTGTCTGT
>JAXCGZ010011901.1:32500-35000 GCA_037179515.1 Halocaridina rubra
AGCTTGTAATGCAAATTTATAACAAATAGAAATATATGGCACTTTAATATAAATAATGGTCAAATGAATTATATAAATAAGCGCTTAGTAGCGTTTAAGTAAAAAATAAATAATTATTTTAATATCCATCACTAATCATAAATTGATTTTACGATGCATATTAGATCAGTAAACCTTCGTATTACTTTTATAGCGCATGATCAAATTAGATAACGCCATGGACTTTTAAAACTTAAAATAATTCCCACAGTGTTAAAGACCTCTTTATTTTATTTTATTTTATTTTACTTTTTTTTTATAAGTGGCATAATGGAGAAAATCTTAACCAAGAGTGTCACATATGTCTCTTCTGCACCAAAATAAACCTATTCTTGTTCGTGGTATTCTTTTCTTTGCAGCTCATGAGTCATTTCGTCCTCATATTAAAAATGTCTTTCACTAGATGTTGCTCAGAATTTCCTCCTCGTATCTGTTGTTGTTGTGACTGTTTGTCGTATATAGACAAAAATGTTGTCTTTGATTTTTATGTTCTCCTGGCCGACTCTGACGATAACTGTGAAATTGTGCCTCTTGCTCTACGTGTGTATTTATTTTGCATTGTGATGGCATTTTACGTTTAAGTATACGATATCACAGAAAGTCTCGAACCATAGTATTTAATTGTAAACTTGTGCTCCAGTGATTGATCTCGTGTTGAGTCATTTATTTCCTCTCGCTTAGTATCAGTATTTTCCCGTTTTATTGAAAACATTCATCCATCCTATCCCAAAGCTTACCTCAATCTAAAGTCTATGAATATCTTGAACGATATATGTATCGTCTGTCGAGTGCTATGCATTTTTTTCTTCAGATAACTAGCATAACTTTGCAGTGCAGGGCCAGCTGGTGACATCCCTTTTTACCATATTCTTATCTGCCTTACCTCTCATAAGGGGATATATTGCTGTGTTCTTACCCTTGGTGTTTGATGCCATGTGATCAAGGTCCCTTTCTTAAGGTTTATTGGAGATAAATTCTTTTTCCCTCATTACTTTACCCAGTCACTTATAGCAGTACCTTGCATATCAAATATTCCGAACCACAAAATTTTTATCGCCTCTACTTTTTATTATCAGTTTTGCACATGTTTCTTAGAATGCTGTGTTTTCTTCGAGAACTCAATAACAATATTTATTTTCGTAACGTCATTATAATCTGGATAGGTCCCTTGACTTGGGCAGACAAAATCTTTCCAGAATGTCAGGATAACTTTTTCTTTTATCTTTTCATAGCACTTTGATAAAAAAAAACCCAATGAATTCTAGCGTGGGATTAACATCACCCAACCCATCCCTTTACAGTAATATCTTGAAATATCACGTAGACACTCTCTTATGGTCTTCACATACTCAGGGTAGCCAGGACTTAAATAGGAATGTCCAGGACAGTTTTATGTGAAGTCTTCCTTCAGTTACGGATCTATTCTTAGATATTCGTTACACATCTCTTAGTTTCCCTTCACATCTGACAAGTCACAACACTCCACATCACTGTTATTCTTTACTTTTGGTTCTCTTCGTGCCCAGGCCTGAGAGCATATTTTTTTTTATTTTTATTTTTTTTGCCCGTCCTGGTGTCACAATCATATAAAAAAGGATACCCTTGAAGCGGCTGTGGTCATCTTTGCTTATATAAAAACATTCTTCTCACATTGTGGATGATCCCTTTCTAGTTTATCTCCTTGACAATCGAGTGAATGTTGTCTTGTTAATGCCACTGGATTAATATATAAGCTCAACTTTAACGTCTTTTCGTTTAATTCCCCTGCTTGTTTTCTACTGGCAGTATTTTTTAGTTATTTCTACTAAGTTGGTTGGCTCTGCCCAATTATTGCTTAGAGAACGAAATACCCATCAGGGGGCAGCTTCTGACAACTTTATTAAGGCTACATATTTTAGCTCTCGTCAACCACATATATTCCCTGCTTATTTTTCTCACTTCTCATTTTTGAGATAGTTTACGCAAATTCCATGCCTTCCATATTTGTTTATTTATTAATATAATTTAATCTGAATTTTTTCTGCATAAATGTAACCATGGCAGCTGATTCGGTAAGGGCAGTATTATCAATATTCCTAGTACTAATATTCCCGAAGCCCTTAAATGAATGCAGCAGTTTTGATTAAGGGACAGGCAGGTAAGTATTCAGCATCAGTGTTCACTTGAATAGTTTTATGAAGCTCTTGATACACTTCTGCAATACAGCTTTGTTATATGTAAATATTTTCCTTTTAACCATGTATCTATGCGGCTCAAATTGCTTTATAGCTTGGTTGAAAAGAAAAATCCTTTTATTAGAAACTGTGTCCTGAAAAGTTACTAATCCGTAATAACATTGGCTTTTGTATATGTTATATTACATTTGATATTAAAGTTAGTCGTGACTAAAGATATTCTTTGTCAAAAGAATAGAATTTTAATGAATACTTGACTTACCATATGGTGTTTCAGTATGTTTATT
>JAXCGZ010011901.1:37500-54955 GCA_037179515.1 Halocaridina rubra
GTACCCTTTCTCATTACCTTACATTTTGAAGTATTGAATTTCATTAGCCACTTTTCTGACCACTCATGCAGACTATTTAGATCTTCCTGAAGTTCTCTACCATTGTTCTCGTTTCTTACTCTCTTCACAATCTTTGCAACATCTACAAGCATATTCATGAATGAAGTTACAGACTTTGGTAGGTGATTTACATATACAAGGAACAAAAATGGCCCTAAAACTGAACCCTGAGGAACTCCACTACTAACTCTTCTCCATTTAGACACTAAGTTTCTTACTCTAATCCTCTATTTCCTTCCTTCCAAGTATTGTTTTTATCCATTTCAAGACATTTCCACCTATTCTAGCCATTGCTTGCAGCTTCTTAATAAGTCTCCCATGTAGGACAGTGTCAAATGCTTTTTGGAAGTCTTGGAATATGCAATCTGCCCAGCCCTCTCTTTACTGTAAGATTTGACTTACCTCATCATAAAATTCTAATAAGTTTGTTACTGTTGATCTACCTTCTCTGAAGCCATGTGTGTGTCTGTGTGTTTGTTTATGAGTACCCTTTGTTTATTTTGTGAAATAAAGCATTTACTTTAATAATTTACTTTACATCAAGATTAAGATCATAGATCTTACAGGCATATATCATGCAGGTATGGATGGTGACGAATTGCGTCTTTGGAGTGGTTTCGTGGTCTTTTCAGTGGATAAATTTGACCTTTTTAGTGCTAGCTAAAAATCACTGATCACTATGAGAAAGCTCATATAATTTTTCGTATTTCAAGTTTTACGCAAAATTGAGCAGTTTGAACATGGAATTAGGTAAAAAAAAAAAAGAATACCGTGTATTAGGTTTTATTGAGGCAGTTCTATAATATATATATATATATATATATATATATATATATATATATATATATATATATATATATATATATATATATATATACTATGGCCATGTAGTAAGAAGAGGGGAGTAGGAACCAAGCAGGAGAGCTAAGAACATGACAGTGATAGCGAGAAGGAGTGTGGGGCGACAGCGGATCAGGTGTATGGACGTGGTGGGGAGGGATAAGGTTGAAGTTGGATTGGAGAAGGGAGATGCAAGGGATAGGAACAAGTGGAGGAAGTTGACTCGAGCGGCCGACCCTGCTATTCAGTGGGATTAATAAGGTCTAAGGAAGAAGATATATATATATATATATATATATATATATATATATATATATATATATATATTATTATTATTATTATTATTATTATTATTATTATTATTATTATTATTATTATTATTATTATTATATTATTATTATATGGTATAAGAACCATCATGTTTAGAATGCGTAATATTTAACATTATTATTATTATTATTATTTTTTTTTTAATATTGGGAAGGATGCTTTTTAATGTAGCGATTAATGAATGGGTTATTATACTGATTTTATATATTTTTACGCAATAATTGTTGAAATATATATATATATATATATATATATATATATATATATATATATATATATATATATATATGACCTGATATATATATATATATATATATATATATATATATATATATATATATATATATATATATATATATATATATATATATATATATATATATGTATATATATATATATATATATATATATATATATATATATATATATATATATATATATATATATATATGTATATATATATATATGACCTGATATATATATATATATATATATATATATATATATATATATATATATATATATATATATATATATATATATATATATATATATATATATATATATACACTTTAATATGAAAATCAGTTACCTCTGAAGATATGGAAATATACTCGTAAGCCCTAAGGTACTCCGGCAGTGCCCGTTTTCTCTCCCTAGTCTGAGTAATCATATTTCCAGTATTCATGTACTTTTCAAAAACATAAAGACGCACACATATGTATATATAAGCACACACGGTCAAGATACAGCATTAAATAGTAAGGAAGCCCATTAGTGAAACAATGCGTAAGAAATAACGCTATATCTCGGTTTCTAGCCGGACCCCTCATTAACCATTAAATGTGTGCTTGAGAAGGGTCCCAGTCAGGACCTGATATATAGCGTTATTTTGTATGTGTTGTTTCACTGATGGTCTCTCTCTCTCTCTCTCTCTCTCTCTCTCTCTCTCTCTCTCTCTCTCTCTCTCTCTCTCTCTCTTTATATATATATATATATATATATATATATATATATATATATATATATATATATATATATATATATATATATATATGTACACACGCGCACAAGTTATTTCTTTATTCATATGTATTATATGATTGGTTAGCTTGCCCTTTTTTAGTA
Source organism: Halocaridina rubra (assembly GCA_037179515.1). Taxonomy (NCBI): domain Eukaryota; kingdom Metazoa; phylum Arthropoda; class Malacostraca; order Decapoda; family Atyidae; genus Halocaridina; species Halocaridina rubra. Next base: position 39,859 of record JAXCGZ010011901.1, read on the forward strand.
TTTTTAAACTATTCCTGTTCATAAAATAATGAAGATGTATCACTGATCTGTGCGGAAATATACATTGCAGTCTTACCATAAATATTCTCTTTGTTTACATCTGCCCCGCCATTTATAAGAGCTCCGACATTTTCTGTCAACCCAGCTCGAGATGCCCATAACAGGGGTGTGAAACCTGTAGATAAGAAATCAAGTATTATAAGCACATAAACACACACATAAACACGCACACACATACTTTAATTCCCTATATAAGAGGGATGGCTGAGTCAAGGCAAAAATCTTTGACTCTTTGTAGGAGGAAAATGCAAACGAGGATTCATCTAGGAAAAAAATGCTGGTAACTATTTTGTATAGACATTATTAAATTCAGAAATCATGGGAAATAAACTGGTAATTTATAATTGAGGTTTGGAGTAGTCATGAATAACTGAAAGAGTAACACTTACCATCTCTAGAAGCTAGAAGAAAGAAGGAGATATGGTAACGGGTTTTTAAGTATTATGGTTTTAATGATGGTTCATAAGGAGCAATGCTTTGATATGAGAGTACTAGAACTAGAGGTCGTCCTTGAAAGTTTTCTAAGAAAATTTCTTTGCAGTGTCTACAGAATTACTTAATCATATTAGAATAGTTGATAATCGGAATATGCTTACAGAAGACACTGTAAATAGGAAATGCACTTTCTGTATCAAGCAAGAGAAGAGATTATATATATATATATATATATATATATATATATATATATATATATATATATATATATATATATATATATATATATATATATATATATTTATGTTTCACCGCCCTCTTATATTGAAGACAAGCATGAGGACTGCAATAAACACGTCAAACATTTAACTCTGATGTAAAATTACCTTTTATTTTATAATTTTTTACCTTGCGCTGTCTTGATTGCAATCTTACTATACATTTTGCATCAACAATTTTATATGTATATGCATTACTTATTCTTGTGTTAATGTTAGAGAACACTTTTTTTTTTAAACTTACCATACACATTAGTCTTATCGATGGAGGCACCATGCTCTATCAGTTTTATAATTGAAAGGGGTCCGGGAACTTGGGCTGCAAAAGAAATCGCTGTCTCTCCTGAAAGTAAAGAATAAATTTGAGGCGTGTATACCATATATTGTCATCGTCATCCGAGATGAAAACCTTTTTCATTATTTTCTAGAGATTGGCAAGTTGTTAGGTTATCCTTTACTTCAGAAGGTATGATATTTTGTCTTTGACTTTGGCACTAAATTCGGGCGACAGTATGTAATTTCTAACTTTTATTGCAAGTACGCCCTGGTTACTGTATAATGGTAGTATAGTATTGCAGTAATCCAGCTTTACACATCTACCGACAAGATATTCAGAATATATATATATATATATATATATATATATATATATATATATATATATATATATATATATATATATATATATATATATATATATATATATATATATATATATATATATATATATATATATATATATATATATATATATATATATATATATATATATAATGCCATGTTACAATGCAGAGTACAAAATTGTACGTGGTGTCTAGTAATGATTTCTATCCTAGATTTTTTAAGTTGGCTCCCCATATATATATATCGTATTTGTATATTTTTTTTTTAATAAATATATATACAAAGAAACCTGTACTCTTACCTTACTTAGAGTGAAACCCTCACACAGACGATGACCGAGAGCTTCATAAAAACCTTAATTATGTTTATAGTTTTATCTTTTTCTTATTCCTTTTCGAAAGGTTGGGTTGATAAGCCATTTAGGCAATGGCGTAGTTATTTTTTACATGTTGACTTGTTATATTGACTGGTTAATCCATGACATCTTTCGTACCCCCCCCCCTTATTTCTTTGAAGCTAAAAATCTATTGGTTTCGGATTCAGTTCCACTTTTAATGAGGGCCTTACCAGAAAAGAGAGCGATTGCTTATCACTATATAGACATACTCCTTTACTGCAAAAAGTTTTGAATTCCTCTCTAGCTATGCCTAGCCTACCAGCTCTGCTTCCAAAGTTTGCATCCGTATATGATAACACTTCACAAGTTTGGATGCAAGAATCTGATCAGTTGTCTCCTTATCTGTTACCTTTACATTTACTCCTCGTTATCCATCTGTCAGGAAAATTAACTACTACTACTGCTGCTACTGCTACTACAGAATGGCTTATAATCTGCTGCTGTTGGCTTTGAAGAAAGCCATGCATTGTACATTTTTGTTATTAACTTTGTTCTCGATTGTCATGCTGATAGATTTTGATGATTGTCCCTGTAGCTTTCAAAGCTGGAGATAGTGAAGCTCTTCATGTTAGTCCGAATCCGGGCAATGCCCACAGTGAAACCATGAAAGCTAGAGCTACTCTCATTACCTGGAAGTGGATTGCCAACATACTGAGCTGAAGAATATAGGATATGACAAAGTCCACACCATCTTTGGCTTCGGTGCGCCATAAATGCTATATCCATGAAAATAAATACATCATTACATGATCTGATGGACTCTGGGATTGATTATTTCTATCGATTCTTAAGTACACGTGATCTTTGGCTTCGGTGCGCCTTAAAAACTAACCCCAGGAAAATAAATACATCATTACAGAATCTGATGAAGGACTTTAGGATTGATTATTTCTGTCGATCTGAATGGCCTCGAAATTCACCGGCACTTAACAAAGCGAAAACATGGCAGCAATCCTGAAAGACAGCATAGAGGCTAAGATGCCCCAAGAACGTAACACTGATTTGTATTCAAAGGACAATTTTGTGAGACATCTGCAAGATGTGTTGGAGGATTTTGACACTGATCTCTTGGAGTCGCTGTTTTGATCATGCCTCTCAAGATTGTAGGCTGTGCTAGATGAACGAAGTTTCCACACTAAATGTTGAGGGCAAAATCGATTTTCTATAGTTTCAGTGATATTTGAATAAGTTGTTCTGTACTATATTCGTTTTAAAACATCCCAAACAAAAGGTTATGTATCATCCTCTACCACTACTACTTAAAACATCAAAGGAACCATTCCTTTCTAGGTCGAGTCGATTTCCACTATGGCACTCACTGATATAATTCTTGGAAGTTGAAGCAGAGTTGAAAAGACGTTGGAAACTCACTCTCCGCAATATTTTAGAATGTTTAAGATTCAGACACATTTCCTGTTTTTACTCATAAGAACTACATCCTCAAAATCTAGATACTTTGCCTTACTCACTCTGCTGATAAATCTTATACAACGAACGCCAATCATTGGTGACATTAATAAGGAATATGCTGTTCTTGTTCTGTTGTTGTTGTTGTCCACATACTGATTTGGGGTTTGTTATTATCTTATTATTGCCTTTCCTCACTTTTTGATCAGAAAATCGCTATATTCTCTTAGATTAGGAATGAGTAATATATTTGTAATTACTATATCTTATTTTTTATGTTGCAACAACTACTACTACTACTTCTTTTATTGTAAATTGAAGAAAGTATCTTGTCATCATAGCTCAAATATTTTTCCAGCTTGACTACTGATTTTTCAAGATATCTTACTTTTAATCAAATGGCAGAAAATGTCCCGAGCACTCACTATTCCTTTATTTTTATAAAGCTTTAACGCTCATTGTTATTTCTTAATTCCATTTACAAGAGCTGCCTTTTTGAAGTCCAGACACTTTGCATTTGCTGCTCAATGTGGGACCCCTTGCCAGAAAATTACAGCAGTGCAGACCTAAATAAGAATGTTTGTAGTTACAATCATGCCATAAAGAAACCCTTGGGTGTTTGATATTTTGATGCTATGAATGTGGTAAGCCTTGAATAGAAGTGTATGTCTTGGGGTCCCATTTCTTCCTTTGTTGTAAATGTCGAATCCCACTTGCACTAGAAGATATGAAAACCAGTCTCTGCCGCTTTGTGGCAGGCTGATATAGGCTACCTTATAAAAGTCGTATCACAAGTCTCGAGTGGTGGTGGGTAATTTAGGTTATTCACACAACCGCAATCCGTACTAGGAAAGTTTTTGACCGTAGCAAGGCAATCTTCATTAAAATTTCCAGTCCCGCTAGCAGATAGGGCGATGGATGCAAGACTGGTCTTACAATAATACTGTTAGGTTGAAATTGCCAAAAAAATTCCATGGCTATCCATGACTGACCCATTCACGCGATCAATTGATTGAAGGAAATCACAGATCATAGTTGGACTGTGGCTTACAGGAGTAAATGATCCGTGATCGATGTTGGTAGTTTACTCAGAGCAATGTTGTATATTTTCCTTATTTCTCTCTTTGTAGACGGTTTTATGTTCTGGATGATGATGACTTTGAGTCAGTGCATCAAAAATTCTAATATAAAAGTGCTACAACCTCTACTTAATGAAATGATTCTGGAAGCGAGAACACCTGTTGACAGGACGAAATTGGCAAGTATGAGACCAATTGCTTACTAATTGTGTCATTGAGGCTATAAAAGGTGCAGTAATTTGAAAGAAAGCCGTGAAACTCGGGGAATACCTGACCTCTCATAATTAATCGTGCATCAAGTGCGAAAAATTTAAAAGTAAAAAGTAACTGGAGTCACTGCAGGAGAAATATGCACTCCTCTTGCAAGCCTGGCAAGAATACATTTGAATGCAGTACCTAGATGTATGAACATCATTTAATTTGGTACTCTTTCCTATAAATTCACAAGTCTAACTAACTGGAATTTGAGAGGTTGTAATAATTGTCATTGGGAAATGCTTAACAAAAGTAATGTAGAACAATATTGAAAATGCTCTGGGAAATTATAATTATATATTCTGGACAGCAAGCTGTTGTAGAGGCAAATATTTTTGCCAAGAATAAGTCTTCAAAGAGGATAATATAGATGGTGTTTTCCTTGTTGATTCAACGAATACTTTCAGCTTAGTTAATGGAGGTGTAAAATTATATATCTATGAAATACTCCACTTTCACGCAATAATTATTAGCTTATTGGTTGAGCCAAAAGATATAATAAGAATAAAGTCAGCTAAAGGAAAAACTCAGGGTGACCTTGTTGGCGTGGTTGTGTATCCCAAAGGTGTTTCTACTTTTCTGGATGCATGTACTGCTGTGGTAAGAATATTGATAACATGAAGAGAGTGGTAGGACTCAGTGACATAGGACGGGAATTTGAAAGCAACCAAATGCAAAAAAGTCATGCATTTTCGTAAAACCAATGAAATTATAAGCAATAGATACTGTTGTGAGTATACATGTACTGAAATAATCGAGTTTGCAAAGCATCATCTTGGTACTGATATTGGATAACAAAAATGAAAGGATCAAATTAACCATGCAAGAATAGAAAAATGGCATGAAGAGGTACATAATCAGACCGAAATAAAAGCAGACAATATCAGAATTGATTCCAGTTCCATCAAAAGTAAACATGTTCAGCAAAACGAGATAGAGGTTATATTTTACCTCCAAAATTAGGAGGTGTGGGAATAATAGATTCTCCCAATAGAACCCTCTTCGAGTTGCAGAACTATATAGCTGATTGTATCAACGGCAGATCATATTCAAGGACACTCCTCATCAACGATTATGAATACTTTTACTATCAATGAATTAAGGAAACTTTTTTCAAGTCTTCACTAAGCAGATGGAACATCAGTGAGTTGTTACTACAGTTATCTTCTAAAGTGAATAGGGAGCTGATAGCATCAGGAGGTTGGTGTAACTTCATCACATCTTTACTAGTTAAGGCAGATGCTTCAAAAGCTTACAGATGGCATTGCTCTGTGGTATGGATGAGCAGTTTAGGATCTACTTGACATGTCCCATGTGGAGATTCTTTGCTGCATTTTCACAGTTGAGCCTGTCCTTCAAACAGTAACTCGAGAAGTAATGTCTCATTAGACAGACCAACAAGCTAACGAGGCATGAGCTGACGTCATTGCTGTAGACTGTATTAGGTAAAATAGCTCTCTTTGATATCAGAATTCTTTTCACACTGGCCCTAAGGCATTACCATCAACACTTAAACCTGTTCGCAAAAGGAGTAAGAAGCAAATAGACGAGATACTCTGAAAGAATTACCATAATCAAACAAGGATAATTTCCTCCTTTAGTTTACGATATCAGGGGGAATGGAACTTCAATCTAGAATCTTCTCTTTAATAAGCTATGCCAGTGTGTTGGGAATAAATATTAGAAACTCAAAAGTTTCTTTAGTGTGTGAAAATGATGATGAATCTCTTTTTGTTAAGGTGTGCACGCTGCTGTTTCCCTTAGACAATGTCCCACATTTAATAGAAAATATAAGTTATATAGATTTTGATGAGGTAGTAGTTCTAAACGGAATTAGGAAATAACTGAATGGGCAATTTTAGCAAATAGAAAACATGAAGAGTCTACGGGTGCTGGAGAAGTTGTTTACTTTTATTCACTGTCTAATAACTATAATTTACAAATAGCCATGCTGGTAATTCATTTGAGCTAGGATGCTGTGATGGCTCCTTCTGTATTCTAAATAAGATATTTTTATACTACTACTACTATCACCACTATACTACTATTACTACTACCCCTACTACCACCACCTCTTCTACTACTACTGCTACTTCTACTACTACCACTACTATCACTGCTTGTTTTTCATTAGGAACCATCTGCTTCTAGCTCGAATACATTATTATTTATATGTAAAGTTCCTGAATATGAAACAAAGTGAACAGTCGCACTATATCTGCTTTTAATGATACTCCTATTTTATTAATAAAAATATTGCATGTACAGTAGGTTAGCCTGTGGCACCAGCCACCCATTGCGATATTATAAGTGAAGCGCTTTTAGACTTAAATAAGACTGTCCTGGACAGCTCGATGTTAAGCCTTCCTTCAGTTACGTATCCTTTTCTATGCCTTATTCTACACAGAATATTCATGCATATTCGTTATAATATTTTTGTTTTCACATCTGACAAGTTTTTTTTTTCTTTTATTAATGTGACACCTGGACAGACAAAATCTGCTCTCATCAATAAAGGCCCAGGCACGAGAAAACACCAATACGAAGGGAAAGGAATGGGTTAAGGACAAAAACAGAGATGAAGTGATCTTACACAAAGGAAAGCGACAGACTGAAAAAACAGTCAAAGTACAGAAGATCTAGAGATATGAAGGATTAGGCCCTGAGATGACGATAGTTCCGCCTTTTGAAGGATAATAGGTCTTACAAATTAGGAAAGATAGAAGGAGGAAGAGAGTTCCAGAGTCTGGAAGTAGATGGAAAGAAGCAGTCGCTGCACAGACCAATCTGCGAGCTACAAATCTTTACACAGTACCTGTGAGATGAGGCCGCTTGGTGAGTGTTACACAGCCTCGTCAGTGAGGAGGGAAGCAACTCGCCAACTCAATAGAGCAGCGATGGAAGTAGTAACGATAGAAAAGAGAAAGGGAATATATACATTACGGCGAAGAGAGATAATCCAGATTAGAAGTAAGAGAAGGATCATTAATGAGTCTGACTGCCTTAGATTCACCCCTATCAAGGAGATAAGTATAGGAAGAAGTACCCCCAGATGTGTGAGCAGTATTCTAAGCAGGGACAGATAAGACCTTTATAGATTTCAAGTAACTGTAAAGAGGAAAAGTAATGACACAAAAGAAACAGAACCCCCAAATTTTTTGATGAAGATTTAGATATTTGGATTATTTGATTTCTCCAAGACTAAGTTAGAGGCTATATGGATTCCTAATATGCTGATAGAATTAAGAGGGTAAATTTGGTTAGTTTCGAAGACAGTAGGGTTATCAGGAGGAGAAGAAGATAAAGAGATAGCCAGAAACTGTCTTGGAGGCATTGAATTTAACTAAATTTTGAGTGCCCCACTCAGATACTCTCTGCAAATTGGAGTTAAGAGTAGAAGAGAGAGTGATACGAGACTGATTATGAGTAACAGATGAAGGCTGTGAAGAAAAGGCAGAGGAAAAGTGAAGGGAAGAATCATCATTAAAGACATGAAAAAGAGAGGAAGATGGGGATTGTAGATCATTTATGAAGAGAAGGAACATAGTAGGTGAAAGAACAGAGCCCTGTGGAAACCACTGGTAGCAGAGAAAGGGCTAGATGTCGCACCATCAACAACTACAGATATAAAGCAGTCAGAAAGAAAACTGGAAATCAGAGGACACAAAGAAGGGTTAAAGCCATAGGCAGGGAGTTTGGCCAACAGAGCCTTGTGCCAGACTCTGTCAAACACCTTAGAGATATCAAGGGCGATGACAAAGGATTTCCCATATTCCCCAGAGAAGATGACCATACATGAGTAAGATAGGACAGGAGGTCACCACTGGATCTTGCCTTAAAGAAGCCGTACTGGTGATCGGAGATAAGTGAGTTAGATTCATGACGTTTTCAAGAAGTGAACATTGAACAAAGTTTTGAAAACTTTAGCAGTGGAGGAGGTTAGGGCAATAGGTTGGTAGTTTGAAGAAATTGAGCAGTCACCCTTCTTAAGAACAGTTTGAAGTAGACCATGCTTTCAAGAACAGGTTGAAGTAGAGCATGCCTCCAAGATGAAGGAAATATGCTGGTTGACAGAATGAGGCAAAGAAGACGGCAAATCACGGGAGCCAGTTCATCTGCAAACTCCTTAAGGAACCTTGCAGGGATACCATCAGGAGCAGATGCCTTGTTCGTCTTTGACGAGCAAAGAATCTTATGAAATTTGCATGTAGAAAGGATAGGGGAGGGCATAGGGTTAGAGAGGGATAAAGAGTGAGGGACAGGTGCGTTTACGGAAGTGTTGGCAGAAAAATGAGAGCCAAAGAGAGTGGCTTTGTCAGTGGGAGAGCAAGCTATAAAATCTCCAGAACGAATGAGAGGGGGTAAGCTTGAGTTACCAAAGATATTGGAGAGGTTTTTGGCTAAGGACCAGAAGCATTTGGCAGAGGGAGAGGGGTTAAGGTCATCAACTTTCCTTCTTATAAAAGAAACCTTAGACCTTCGAATTTGAGCAATACAGAGATTCCTAGCTACAATAAAAGCAGAGCAAGTTAAATCGGAAGGAGAGGCTTGGTAAGATCGGTGTGCTCAATTCCTGGACATTATAGCCATGCAGCAGGCACGGTCAAGTCAAGGTTTAGGGGGAAAGAAAGTTTTTGTAGAAGACGGGATGTATGCCTCCATTCCCGAGGTCATGATCTTGGCAACTTTTAAGGCTACTTAATCAGGGTTGCGAGACCGAAAGCAGTTGTCATCCCATTGGAAATCAAAGAGGAAGTTACGCAAATTTTCATATTGGGTATGTTCAAAGTGCCAAAGGAAGTGCTGAGTAGGAGGGATTGGTGGAGGGGGAGCAAAAATGGAAGAGCCTGAGATCATAGAGTGGTCAGATTTACCAAGAGGGGAAAGCACAGAATAAGAGTAGTTTGAAAGGTTAGAAATAAGAAATAGGACAAGACTGTGTACTGCATGTTCGTGACGATCATGAACACGAGTAGGATGTTTAATAATTTGCTCCAGATCGTGAGTAATAGAGAAAGCAATGGCCTCAATTCCTCCCACGTCAGTGTGAGAAGAATTAAGCCACTCACTGTGGTGTACATTGAAGTCCCCAATATAGAGAACTTCGCCATATGGGTGAGAAGATAGCAAGGACTCATGGCACGAGGACAGATATTCAAAGAAAGACACAAACTCGGTGGAGTTTGGAGAACAATAGCGGAAGCAAAGGAAAATAGTGGTAGTGGAAAGAGAGATTTTCAGCCAGAGAACATCAAAGTCAGGCGATTCGGGGTCCATGAGCCTCGCAATAGGAGTGTTAGTCTTGCAGTAGGCACAGACCCCACCTTTGGGACGAATACGAGTACTGTATACAGATCACAGTGAGAGACTTGAAATGGGTCAGTGGAAGCATCCATAGACAGCTGGGTTTCAGATAGGAAGAGGAGGTTATGAAGAAAATTACCCAAGTGCTGTTCCACAGACGAAAGATTCTAATGAATGTTAGAATTGTGAAGAGTGAACGAAGTTGGGCAGTGCATAGTTAAGGGCAGAAGCATTACTACCACCAGGCGTGTCTGCCCTCAAGTCAATAGTGGAGTCAACAATATCCTCAGTGATTCTTCGCACCTTTCTATGCTGGGTACTGGGGGCCATAATCTGTGAACCTTCCATAAATAATAGCAAGTATGAGGAAAAAAGAGAGCAAAAAGAGGCGGATGTGGGGAATGTTGTGACTTGTCAAATGTAATGGAATAGCAATAGATGTGTAATGAATACGCCAGAATATTCAGTGTAGATGTAGGCATGAGAAAAGAACCTTCCTGAAGGAAGACTCAACCTGGAACTGTCTGAACCAGGCCTAGTTTTATCGTAATAGCTTTAGTCGTAGTCTTTCAACGGGAGGCTGGGGCCATGGCCAACCTACTAATCACGTCAACTCCCCATCTGTTTCGCTTTACTTTATGTTCTTCGTGGCCAAGCTCAATGAGGGCATTTTTCTTCGCCCGTCCTAGTGTCTCTCATAAAGATATATTAATTAGAGTATCTTGATAATGATTGTGATAAGAATTTGAAATATAAATGGCTGACACTAGTTGTCTGTATATTTTTTCTGATAGATGAAAGTAAAAGATTCCAATTGGAAACCTAAAAGTTCTACTAACGTCTAGTATTATATATATATATATATATATATATATATATATATATATATATATATATATATATATATATATATATATATATATATATATATATATATATATATATATATATATATATATATATATATATATATATATATATATATATATATATATATATATATATATATATATATATATATATATATATATTAAGGAAGTCCATCAGTGAAACAAAACATAAAACAATGCTATATTTCGAATCCTAACTGGATCCCTTCTCAAGCTTGAGAAGGGATCCAGTTAGGATCCGAAATATAGCATTGTTTTAATGGTTTTGTTTCACTGATGGGCTTCCTTACTATTTAGTGCTGTATGCTAACAGTTTGAACTCATATATATTTATATATATATATATATATATGTATATATATATATATATATATATATATATATATATATATAATATATGTATATAATATATATATATATATATATATATATATATATATATATATATATATATATATATATATATATATATATATATATATATATATATATATATATATATATATATATATATTATTGTAATTCTCTCTTTCTCTCTCTCTCTCTCTCTCTCTCTCTCTCTCTCTCTCTCTCTCTCTCTCTCTCTCTCTCTCTCTCTCTCTCTCTCTCTCTCTCTCTCTCTCTCTCGCATGCGAACACGATACACCTTTGTGTTATCATAACACATGTATATCCAGAGTCAATTGGTTGGAAATCTTATATGCTAAGCTAATGATGAATATACATTATCGTCTCTCTCTCTCTCTCTCTCTCTCTCTCTCTCTCTCTCTCTCTCTCTCTCTCTCTCTCTCTCTCTCTCTCTCTCTCTCTTATTACAGTTACTATTTACTTCACTTGATGTTGTAAAAAACATTTTTATATTTTTATATTTCGGAGACTAATATATTAAAAAAAATTCTTCCTGGGGGAACTTTGAATACTGATTCTAAATTAGGCCTCAGGAAGAATGTCAACAGACTTTCAATAGATATTTTTTTTGTTCATTCCATTTTCTCAATGTATTTGTTTTTTTTGAATCCCAGCAATTATTGATGTTGAATACTTGCATGTATATGTAAGTCATCATTATATACAATATTTCAGATAATTATGCTTATAAATCCATTTTTTTGCATATCGAAGTATTATCTTGTTTGCATGATTAGAGTTAAATGTGACCTTGAGAAAAGGTTATCTATGCTGTATATCAGCAAGTATACCAAATAATGTACCATCGCACGTATTGTTTGCGGCTTTATGCTCATTAGCGTGTTATGTTCAATGTTGTATTTTCAGAATATCCCCTATTATCTCATAACACCATATGCTGCCACTGATTAGGTAAAAACATCATCACAGAGTCGCTATAGACACCTGTAAGAGTGATTAACGAGATTAACGTTTTATGTATGTCTGCTCAAATTTCAAGGGTAAGGAGAAGAACAGACTGCTGCTTAATGAAGGAGACTATGTTATGATCTCATTTATTCTCACATACATTTTCGCATACTAATAAAGAGAAAATTGGAAGCTACTGCGACTGTGTGGCTACCAAGGGGGAAAACACTATATATTATATATATTTTATATATATTTTATATATATTTTATATATATTTATATATATATATATATATATATATATATATATATATATATATATATATATATATATATATATATATATATATATATATATATATATATATATACATACACACACACATAGGCTAAAGAAAATCCCAAGCTTTTCCACAGCTTTATCAGAGGAAAACTGAAGGTAAAAGAACAGGTTTTAAGGCTAAAGAGAGCGGATGGAAGCATCACTGAGACGGATGAAGAGATCTGCAAAGAATTGAACAAGGAGTTTCAGTCAATATTTACAGTAGAAAATACCCCACCCCCTCAGATTGCAGTGATAGAAGCTCAAGGGCCGGTATTAGAGAACATCAACCTTACAGCCACAGAGGTATGCAAAGCGCTGATGGATTTAGATGTTCATAAAGCTACAGGTCCTGATGACATATCCCCTCATGTGCTTAAAAAATGCGCAAACACAATATCAGTGGCACTAAGTATCATATTTGAGGAGTCACTGGAGTCGGGGGAGATTCCAAGATGCTGGAAACAAGCAAATGTGATACCTATCTTCAAAAAGGGAAGGAGGGATACGGCTCTGAACTATAGACCAGTTTCCTTGACCAGCATAGTTTGCAAAGTTATGGAGAAACTACTAAGGAAACATATCTCTCTTCACTTGGAATCCTTCAACTTTTTGTCAGTGAGGCAACATGGCTTCAGAGAAGGTAGATCAACAGTAACAAACTTATTAGAATTTTATGATGAGGTAAGCCAAATCTTACAGGAAAGAGAGGGCTGGGCAGATTGCATATTCCTAGACTTCCAGAAAGCGTTTGACACTGTTCTACATGGGAGACTTATTAGGAAGCTGCAATCAATGGCTAGAATAGGTGGAAATGTTTTGGAATGGATAAAAACTTACTTAGAAGGAAGGGAACAGAGGGTTAGAGTAAGACACTCAGTGTCTGAATGGAGAAGAGTTAGTAGTGGAGTTCCACAGGGTTCAGTTTTAGGGCCACTTTTGTTCCTTATATATGTAAATGACCTACCAGAGTCTGTAAATTTATTCATGAATATGTTTGCAGATGATGCAAAGATTGTGAAGAAAGTAAAAAACGAGAACAATGGTAGAGAACTTCAGGAGGATCTAAATAATCTGCATGAGTGGTCAGAAAAGTGGCTAATGAAATTCAATACTTCAAAATGTAAGGTAATGAGAATGGGTACAAGTGCAAGAAGGCCCAAGCTTGACTACTCGGTGGCTGGAGTACAACTTCAAGAGACAGAAAATGAGAGAGATCTAGGAGTAAACATACTGGCAGATTTGTCTCCAGAAATACATATAAATGGCATAGTAAGGACAGCATATGCATTCTTATCAAATGTAAGGGTAGCCTTGAGGCACATGGACAAGGAAATGTTCAGAAATATTTATGTAACCTATGTGAGGCCAAAACTCGAATATGCAGCCCCCTTTTGGAATCCGCACTTGAAAAAGCACATAGCTAAGCTTGAAAAAGTTCAAAGACATGCCATGAAACTGGTGCCAGAAATACGCAATCTCAGTTATGATGAGAGGCTGAGGGAATTAGACTTACCATCACTCGAAGCTAGAAGAGTGAGGGGCAATATGGTGACAGTCTTTAAATTCCTTCGTGGTTATGATAGAGTGGATAGGGATCGATATTTTGATATGGCTGGCTCTAGAACTAGAGGTCATAGTTTGAAGCTTCGTAAGAAAACTTCTTTGCAGGATGTAAGGAAATACTTTTTCAGTGTAAGAGTAGTTGATAATTGGAATTGGATAAGCGAGGAGGTAGTTAATGCTATCTCAATCCATAGTTTTAAGGACAGGTATGATAAGTATGACTAAGTATAAAATGGAACCGATCAGGAGACGGGAAGATACGAGCTTTGGGCTCTTTCCCGTAAACACAATTAGGTAATCAATTAGGTAATCACACACACACACACACACACACACACACACACACACACACACACACACACACACATATATATATATATATATATATATATATATATATATATATATATATATATATATATATATATATATATATATATATATATATATATATATATATATATATATAAAGCACACACACACACACACACACACACACACACACACACACACACACACATATATATATATATATATATATATATATATATATATATATATATATATATATATATATATATATATATATATATATACACACACACACACACACACACACACACACACATATATATATATATATATATATATATATATATATATATATATATATATATATATATATATATATATATATATATATATTATATATGGTAGGAAAAGCCCATTAAAGAAAACAACGAAAACATATTTGAAGTACTTATTAATTTTGTGATTTTCTCTTGCCTCCTTCTCAAAGTACAATGACAAGAGAATATGAAAAGGATAAAAACCTGTCCCACAAAGAAAGTTAAAAGGGATTAAGAGATACCAACCTTAATTACCAGTCGATAATCCCCGCACGCTGGCCTCAAAGAGAAATAAAATAAATAATCGACTAAATTGTGAAAAAAAAAATAATTGTAAAAATAAAAATATAATGGTAATAAAAAATAATATTATATATATATATATATATATATATATATATATATATATATATATATATATATATATATATATATATATATATATATATATATATATATATGAATCATTTTTTACCCCGACCGGGACTCGAACCTAAGACTTATAATTACTAAGTCAAGGCGCTACTAACTA
>JAXCGZ010011902.1:0-7500 GCA_037179515.1 Halocaridina rubra
TCTCTCTCTTTCTCTCTCTCTCTCTCTCTCTCCCTCTCTGCTACCGGATTCCCCATGGATACCTCCCTCCCCCCGGCCGTCCCCTACCCCTTCATTGCCCCAGAGACCCTCCCTCCCTCAGAGGCCATCACTTCCGCTGAATAAAAGGCAAATAAAGCTCATCCGGCGATCTCCACGTCAGAGCCGAAACCACAGCCAAATTAAACTCTTGAAGGACCCAAACCCCATCACCCCCTTAACCCCTTTCCCCTCCTTAACCTCCTCCACTATCCACCCGTTGTTTTTAGAGACCGAGAGCAAGGAAGGAAGTAGAGAGATGGAAGAACTTGAAAGCAAAAAAAAGTTCTGGAAAAGATATGAGAAGTTGGATAGAGACAAACGGCAGTCTGTATTTCTGTGTATCTGAATGGGAGACACATTTAAGAAGCATTCTACACAGTCTGTGGCAGTCTGTATTTCCTGTGTATCTGAATGGGAGACACATTTAAGAAGCATTGTACACACACAGTCTGTGGCAGTCTGTATTTCTGTGTATCTGAATGGGAGACACATTTAAGAAGCATTGTACACACGCAGTCTGTGGCAGTCTGTATTTCTGTGTTGTTTGATTCCCACATAGATAAAGTATGCAAAAAGGTTACAGGAACATTAATGTACTTATCACGTATAAAAGACAATTTTGAGACTACCACTCGAATAACTGTTGTTGAATCTCTAGCCCTAAGTCACATTAATTACTGCACAACTGTTTTGGGGAGCTACCACTAAGACTCAGATAAACAGAATACAGAATCTTATTAGTTTTGCAGCTCTAGTTGCCCCTGGGGAGGAATAAGAAAATATGACCACATCACACCAGCTCTCAATAAACTTGGGTGGCTGCGGGCAGAAAATAAGGTCGTTTATGTTATTTATGTTTTTGTATTCAAAATTTTGGACCATCATTATCCTAGCTGGCTATTTGATTTAAAAACTGTCAGGGATATAAGGGGAACCAACACAAGACAGAGCAGTGAGCTCTTTATTCACAGAACAAACACAGAAGCAGGTTCAAAGATGATCACTATCAAAGGGCCAACACTCTTGAATAATATTCCAGAGCATCTTAAAAATGCATCCTCCTTCACAGCTTTCAAAGGCAAACTATATAGTTTTCTTTTGGACAAATAGTTGCTGCTCATTAAGAACTAATTATTCTCATTGTAAGGAAACAAATATGGAAATGATGCCGATAATACCGATCCTGTATCTAGTGGCATACTTACTACTTTATTATTAACATTATTGTTAACATTTTTATTACAGCATTATTATTTTCTATGAAAGCTACATTTAATTTAACTATATGTCTAACCCTCTTATTTATTAGTTTAATTACATGTCTACTTATAAGTTACTATTAATGTTGAATAAGCATTGTACAAAATGGAAATAAATGTTTGTTGTTTGTTTCTTTGTTTGTTTGTGTATCTGAATGGGAGACACATTTAAGAAGCATTGCACACACACAGTCTGTATATGTGTATAACTATGACCAAGCCAAAAAAAAAAACTTATTCTATATTATTTTTACTCTGGTTAGTCCTTTTCATGCACTAATGGGGCTGCCCCGAAGGAAGAAGTGTAAATCAAGGCAGCTTAGACTGTGAGGTCCTAAAGGGTGGATAATAATAATAATAAACCTTTATTTCCATTACAATACAATGGGTATTCGTCAGCCGGGGCAAGCCCCAACCCCCCACTGTGGTGCCCAACCACAGCAGTACCTGTCAGGAAACAGCTTAAACTCTCGGTCTTGGATGGGAACCGATCTTTCGACCTCGTGAATGCGAAGCCAGCGCGTTACTACTGTACTAGCCAGCAAGAAATTTTTGTTAATAATTTAGTGTTTGAGGATGATTTTTTTTTTCGCAGTATAGATTGCTATGAAATCCAGAAGTAACGCTATATGTAATGATTAGGCTTCCAGCATGATGATTACAAGTTTGAACAAGTTTTAATGTTAGTATTGCAAATCACCTCTATTTACCCCTTTCATTGTGAATAATTTATACCAGAGATAAGCTATATCTTTTTATTATTGTGTTACCAGGACAGGCCCCCCAAAGAAATATAAATCTGCCCTCATCGGGCCTGAGCACGAAGAAAATATAAAGTAAAGATAAATAGAGATGGAGAGTGTTGTGACTTGTCAAATGTAAAGGGATAATAAGAAATGTATAACAAATATCCGAAAATATTCGGTGTCGATGTAGGCATAGAAAAGGAACCATAACTGATGGCTGACTTAACACTGAACTGTCCTGGAAAGTCCTATGTAAGTCCAAAACATGTATAGTATTACCTATATTTCTGCAGTTTTGCTCGCTTGTAAACTGCATCGACAGGAGCTTTTGTGATATATAGAGGTTACTGAAATTGTTAGCATAGAAAATAGATTTATAATATTATCTCTCTTGACTATAACAGGTTCACCGCTATAATGCAGTGTGATTTTAAAGAGATTGATATTAGAACGCTTGTATATATTATGTCAATGATAACGGTACTACTACTACTACTACTACTACTACTACTACTACTAATAATAATAATAATAATAATAATAATAATAATATTAATAATAATAATAATAATAATAATAATAATAATAATAATAATAATAATAATAATAATAATCAGAATACATGTGTGAATATATCAAGTGATCAAACCCATGGGTTGGAATCGAAGCTTGTATCTTTGAATTCAAGGGAATTGGATGTACGTAACTATCATGCTATGAGGTATTATGCAAGCAAGAATCCCATGCGCATTCTAGAAATAATCATATAAGTAACTCAGTTATTGAACTAAATGTTTTAATAAGTATTCTTATTCTCCTCCATAGTTCATCTCTCTCTCTCTCTCTCTCTCTCTCTCTCTCTCTCTCTCTCTCTCCTCTCTCTCTCTCTCTCTCTCTCTCTCTCTCTCTCTCTCTCTCTCTCTCTCTCTCTCTCTCTCATACATACGCACACACTACATTTTTTCTTTTACCTGAGGTGGGGGCCAGAATACTTCCTCCGTGATCCCCTGCGTGTCGTAAAATTCTACTAAATGGGGTTGATTGAGGGGATTGAGAATCCCTTCCTCTGTGTTTTCCTCTCGCAAAGAGCTAAGGATATGTGTTGACTCGGCCACCTTTCTTATTAGAGGAATTATGACTTGTATATAGATATATACGATTTTCCCCCTGTTGTTTTAGATTCTCCACCTACGGATGGGTGGAACGGGTCATGGAGGACCCATAGGGCGGTCGACAGCCAGCACAGGCCCCAGCCCCCCACTGTGGTGCCCAGCCACAGCAGTAACCTCCCCAGTAAACAGCTTAAACTCTCTTGCCTAGACGAGGCGCGATTCGTCGACCTAGCGAATGCGAGGCCAGCGCGCTCCCACTGTACTAGCCAGGAGGCTAGTAAGGACGAATAAAGTTGATTCCCTTCCCTCAACGGCAGAATTGTGTTTCACATGTGTAATATTCAACCGTATAAACTCATCCTTATCTTCGAGGCCTGTGAAGTACCTTCAATCATTCCTAAGAAGCTAGAGTAATGATTCTATTTTCATGTGGCACTCTTACTATCCATATTGGGTGTGGAGACAGAGAATAGGAATAAGTAGGCCTGGATATCCTTCTTATTGCTCCACGGTGGCCTCGCTCTCGGGTCTGTCAACACCCGAGCAGAATATTCGAACCCGTGGCTCCCAACTGTTGAACTCTAGGATTGAGGAAACTCATTAGTCTTCATGCATTTATTACCAAGCGTCCATTGTCTCTATCTCAAGTATAAGTGTAGTAGGTTGGCCCTTGGCACCAGCCTCCTGTTGTAATACTACAGCTTTTTATTTTTTTTTATGGTCCAGCACAGTTCGATGTGAAAGTCTTCCTTCAGTTACGGTTCTTTTTCTATGTATATATCAACACCGAATATTCTTGGATATTCGTTACACATCTCTCATTATCCATTCACATCTGACAAGTCACAACACTTCCCATCTATGTTTCTCTTTACTTGATGTTTCTTCGTTCCCATGCCCGATAAGGGCAAAGTTATTTGCACTTTTTTTGGCCCGTCCTGGTGTGACAATCATAAAAGGAAAGTAAGTATTAGATTCTTCCTTATATGGTACTTCACAGAGTAATGGCCATTTCCTCCTCCGTTCATTTTGAAGGCTTAGGGTTCATACTCCGACCTGAAGAGGGGAATGATAAGGTTGCGTAGGAATAAAAACAACAATGTTAATAATGTTTCTATTAAGCTGCTGTAACAGAATTAGCTCTAACGAGTCTCCACAACCGTAATAAAAAGAATTAGTAATAGTGTCACTAACTACATCTGAATGTCTTTTAGACATAAGTAGGACTCACCTGGACAGCTCGATGTTAAGTCTTCCCTCAGATACGGATCCTTCTCTATGCCTACCTCTACACAGAATATTCTTGCATATTCGTTACACATCTGTTGTCCCTTCACATCTGACAAGTCACAACACTCCTCATCTCTGTTTCTCTTTACTTTGTTTTTTCGTGCCCAGGCCTTATGATGGCAATTTTCTTCGCCCTTTCTGGTGTCACACTCATAATAAAAAATATTGTCCACTCTTTCAACTCCTCTCAGTAGGTTCCCGGCAAGGAAAAAATAAAAGTAACGTTATGCCGTCCCCTCCTCACTTTTACGTCTATACTACTACTACTACTACTACTACTACTACTACTACTACTACTACTACTACTACCACTAGTTGTAGTAGTAATAATAATAATGTTGTTGTTGTTGTTGTTCCGGTTTTACGTCACTGACTCCCTTCTCTACCAAGGGCTAGGACGGCTGCCTTCTTCCGAAGGACTTGTTTTGGCAGATGTAATTGTTACCCTGAGTGCATGCCCTTGCTAACATCAGACCGTGACGGGGTGCGAACCCTCGACCTAACGCCTCAAAGTCCCGGACGCTACCGCTTGAGCCACGGTGACTACAATAATAATAATGATAATAATAATAATACTAATAATAATAATAATAATTATTATTATTATTATCATTATTATTATTATTATTATTATTATTATTATTATTATTATTATTATTATTATTATTATTATTATTATTATTACTATTATTATTATTATTTTTATAGCAATAATAATAATAATAATAATAATAATAATAATAATAATAATAATAATAATAAGAAGAAGAAGAATGATAATAATAGCAATAATATTAATCATAATAAGTTACCAATATTATGTCAAAGCTACTCATAACTATTAAAACGTTAAATCCCAAATTACTGCGAGCAATATTGCATTAAGCATTCATTAAACACATTACTCTCTCTCTCTCTCTCTCTCTCTCTCTCTCTCTCTCTCTCTCTCTCTCTCTCTCTCTCTCTCTCTCTCTCTCTCTCTCTCTCTCTCTCTCTCTCTCTCTCTCTCTCTCTCTCTCTCTCTCTCTGTAGCCTATATTTACAAAAAACATGAAAAAGAAAAAAATGCCTATTGTTAATCACATTAAATGAAAACCACAGATTGTTCGCTTTACGGCTATTTTATTATTAAAATGTTTAACGGGGTAAATGCAATAAAAGGTAGAGTAAATAAATAGTGTATTCTACTAAAGGTTGATATATATACAAGAGGGGGTCCTCTGTCTGCTCATGCAAATTGACCATGAAACTCTTGTTGTATTATTAAATTCACTTGTATCGCTGCCGCTGACACTAGTCCTCGCACTATGTAGGGCAATGCGTTTTTTTATTGGGTATATATATATATATATATATATATATATATATATATATATATATATATATATATATATATATATATAATATATATATATATATATATATATATATTATATATATATATATATATATATATATATATATATATATATATATATATATATATATATATATATATATATATATATATATATATATATATATATATATATATAGGGTGGCCTAAAATTCACTTAACCGTAATACATTGTATTTCGTGGTATACAGAAAACAACTTTTGGCCCGACCTTCTCTCTCTCTCTCTCTCTCTCTCTCTCTCTCTCTCTCTGTATGTATGTATATGTATATATATATATATATATATATATATATATATATATATATATATATATATATATATATATATATATATATATATATATATATATATATATATATATATATCTTTATATATATATATATATATATATATATATATATATATATATATATATATATATATATATATATATATATATATATATATCTTTATATATATATATATATATATATATATATATATATATATATATATATATATATATATATATATATATATATATATATGTTTGTATGTATGTATGTATATATGTATATGTAAAACATTTTTGCCCCTAAACTGGATTCGAGAGAAATCTCTTGGCTAACTGCTAGAGCTAAGGAATGAGTACATTCTACTGAGTGTTTGTGTTCAATTTACCTTCTCTTTCCAACCTAATTCTTGTGTTGTTTCCGCGTTTAAGTCCTTGCCCTATAGGCATCTATAATAATGAAATAATCACATTAACATATGTGAAAATATGAAACATATTTTCCTCTGTCAGGGATTCGAACCTAAGACACATCATCAGTGGGTTAAGGTGCCTTTGTTGGTAGCACCTTAGCACAGTGACGATGTCTTGCAGGCTCAAATCCCGGTCAGTGAAATGTGCTTCACGTTTTCACATATGATAATGTGTTTCTTTGATATTTGTATAGGTGCTTGTGATACAGGGATTTGATTTTAATATGAAAGCAATCCTCGAGTGAGGATGGGAAGGGGGAGGAAAATGAACTTACATATTCAGTAGAGTGTGTTTATTACCTATCTCTAGCCGTTAGCTGAGAGTTTACGCTGTTCTTTTATACCTTCGATGTACAGGCAGTAGCGACTAAGCTCACTGATATCGTTCTAATCCCGGGGAGGAGCAGTGTTTATATGATCATATGTGTGTGTGTGTATGTGTGTGTGTGTGTGTGTGTGTGTGTGTGTGTGTGTGTGTGTGTGTGTGTGTGTGTGTGTGTGTGTGTGTGTGTGTGTGTGTGTGTGTGTGTGTGTGTGTGTGTAAAATAAATTTCTCTCAATACTTTACAATTGTTTTAGCATTAGAGAGGAATGTCTGTTTTACGCCAGCTTCCACGATAGTATGTTCTGGAGATCCTTGCAGAATAATAGAGACTTTCTCTCATTGCGATACAGGTATCTTCCGTGAAATGAACTTTCGAAGCCCCTTCTGCCTTGGTATCCAAGCTTTCGAAGGACAACCTTCACCTAAAACAAATGACTTGTAACTTTTTAGTATTGTTGTCGTTGAGGGTCTAAATTTTCTTGATTTAGACATATTATAAGTCTGTTTCTTTTGCAGGAAATTTCACTGGAGAATGTATTGTTCATTACTTCGAGGCAAATGTCAG
>JAXCGZ010011902.1:12500-17500 GCA_037179515.1 Halocaridina rubra
GGAAGAGAATGATAGGAAAAGAACATAATAACACCGTGGCTCAATCGGTAGCGTCCGCGACTCTGAGGCGTCAGGTCGAGGGTTCGCGCCCCGTCACGGTCTGAGGTTAGCAAGGGCATTAGCTCAGGGTAACGATTACATCTGCCAAAACAAGCCCTTCGCAAGAAGGCAACCGTCCTAGCCCTTGGTTGAAAAGGGAGTCCGTGACGTAAAACCGGAACAACAACAACAATCGCGAAGTCAGTTTTATTTCTTACTCATTCTAAGATAGTTGTTCCGGTTTTACGTCACGGACTGCCTTTTCTACCAAGGGCTAGGACGGTTGCCTTCTTGCAAAGGACTTGTTTTGGCAGATGTAATCGTTACCCTTAGTGCATGCCCTTGCTAACCTCAGACCGTGACTAATTCTAAGATAGTAATTTGGATAATGGAAGGAACATGAAGTAAATATTAAGTGCTACTATTTTATCAATATATTTTTACCCTGGCCAGGATTTGAACCCACAGTACCCTTGACAAACCATCAGCGTACATAAGATGTCACCTTCCATAGTACAGGTGTAGAATAAGTGAGCACCTCTCACCCTACTGCTAGAGCTAGGAAATGAATGCACTCTTCTCAGTGTGTTTGTTTATTTTGTTCCCTGTATCTAGTATTTAAGTATATACATTTCTTATTTATTACACGGCATTAAGGATGTTAAAAGAAAATATTAATAAAGTTTATGTGAGACATATATATCAAGATATCTGCATGTATTGCAGATATCTATGCAGATATTCTATGTTGTGCGATCTTAGCTACACTCAGGTTCATCTCCTGCCAGCTCTTTCTTACTTTCTCATTACATCCAGAGCATCGTACGCTTTCCCTTCTTCCTATTTTTTTCTTATGTTCCATAAATTTTCATCTCAATTCAGTTACCTTTTTGCCTTCAACATCAGCAGGACTCATTTTAATACTGTTTCCCTCCTTTTTTTTATTTTTTTTATTTAGGGGTTGGTGATATATTTCCTTTTTTTTCTTTTTCTTTTTGGTATGCATTTCATAATATATTCGACTGTGCGTCACATGGACAAAAAATAGGAAAAGAACAGGCTGAGAAAATAGTCGAAGTAATGAAGATTTAGAGATATGGCTGAATTAGGCCCTGAGATGACGCTACATCCGCTTTTTGAAGGAAGATAGGTCATAAGAATTAGGAAAGACTGACGGAGAAAAAGAGTTCAAGAGTCTGGAGGTGGAAGGTAAGAAGTCACTGCGCCGACCAATCCGCGAGATGCAAATCTAAACAGGCCCGGTGAGACGAGGCCCCTTGACGAGTGTTATACGGCCTCGGTGGGTGAGTGATGCAACTCCCCAACTCCCCAACTCATCAAAGCAACGATGGAAGTAGTTACGACAGAAAAGAGACAGTGATACGGCGAAGATAAAGGGAATCCAGATTAGAAGTAAGGGTAGGGTAGAGGATGAGTCTAATTGCCTTAGATCCAACCCCATCAAGAAGATGATTATAAGAAGCTTCACCCCAGATGTGCGAGCAGTATTTTATACGTGTGAATCCCTTTAAACTCGATTAAATACAGATCTGCTGGACTAACTTCTATGCAGACAAATATCTTCGCCCCTACTTGCGCTGAAAAGTAGCCCATGTATTTGAATATTGAATCGTAGCTATTATTACATAGACATATTTGTGAATGCAACATACGGAAGAAAAAAATATGAAGAGGAAAATTACTTTTGTTAAATAATTGTTATGTCGCAACATCAAACTACAAGTACGTGTTGCGTAATTGCTACTTTGAACTTATATACACATGGATACATATGACTATATACATAAGTAGGCTTATGTATTCATACATGCACATATACATACATATATCCAAGGATACGTGGCCTCACGAACTCTTCTCCAACCAGTTAAAAGAGCTGTTTTCTTGCATACATACAAATATACCTTAGGACTAGAATTGTATGTACTTACTTTTGGCTGAAGCTCCACCGAAGAAAGCAGATACAAAGATGAGGGAGATCATAAAGGTCAGAATCATCCCTTTGAGGGCCGTCATATGACCTCTACTGACCTTGGTGTAAACTTTTGCGTACGTCATGGTCTGTATATAGTTTTGAGTATATAAACGCTCACTTCAATGTTCTCACAATAACTTGGGATATATTTTAAGATTTTTTTTTTTTAACTTATGGTTTAAGTTGTTTTGGTATTATTATTTTTTACATTTATTTTACACTTTTCTGGTCGTTTTTTTTTAATTGTTTAAGAATTCTTTCAGTTTTCTTGCATGTCCCTTTATTGATTAACACTAGTTTTTTTTATGTTCTATAGTTTTTAAATATTTTACTGTATCAAGATATTGTGAATCAATTCTTTTAGCACCAAAGACATATTTAGAATTGAAGTTTTCCACTATCACTGTTCTGAATTTTCACAACTTATTTGAATAGTTTTGATAACATATATTCCTTGTTCTAAGTTTTATGCAAACTTTGGATACCATTGTCATTGCTAAAACATCAAATTTCAAGATTTGTCATTTATATAGAACTCCTTTTCTATTAATTAGTTGATCTCATTGTTATTACTTTTTGCTTAGAATTTATTTCTGCTTTTCTCTTGCTATTTAGTGAAAGTAAAAGAGTCGTTTAGCCACTAATATGAGTTTAGGCTGTCGAGTGTCCTGTGAGACGTAAAAAGGAAATGTTTAGATTCTAGAAAACACATAGGAAATAATTTTTTTTAGCTTGTTTACATATGTTTATTTTCTCACTCAAGCAGATTAAAGTGTCTTCAGTTCAAATGCTATTTAATATTTACTGTATGTCTTTTGCAGTCTTTCAGTGTCTGTTTTCTTATATGAATAATCTTTACCACAACACCCAGTAGGAAAAATTATATAGTCTTCATTCCTTCCTATAGTAATATATATTTTATAGTTTATTTTATATTTTTTTGTATCTGTCGTCGCAGCTTCTCAAAGTATGTAATGTTATTTTTTTCTTTTTATTCTTCTTCAACAAAGTCCAAGTTCTACTCTCCCCTTGAGCTGAGGAAAGAGGCTTACCTCCCCTTGACAGGTTCCCCTTTTATTTCTTTAACACACACGTGTTCTATGACCAGCCGCGACAGATCCACCGACTGGAAAAGCTCTATTTATTTATTTGCTTCTTTGGAATAATATCTACAAAATTTTTGTTCAGGCTATTTACAGCTACTACACAAATGTAATGTTCCTTTTTAGTTTTCATTAAAGTTTGCACTGCTGAAGTCCTACACTTGAAATTAGAGTAATTTAATGGTATATTACTACTTTGTCACTCGTCTTTTGACACTTTTCTTGATTATAAAATTTACTATTAATGTTAAATTTTTTTATATTTCTTTGCTGTTTGATCGTTCAGGATTGTTGCTGTTGAATTTATTCAAGATGAATATATGGATATTTATGTTTAATTTCTGATTTTGCACACCATCATGTGATAAGTCCATGTCATGATATCGTTTCCTTGGGTGTTGTTCTTTTCCTCCTGAACACTTTGGAGTAAATTTAACTTTGGTAGACGTTGAATATTTATTTACTTAATTTTTTTCTGTATTTATATTCTTTTTTGTTGATACTCTTTACATGTATTTCATTTTAGGCGAGATCTATATACTTTTTAAAATTATTTTTTGACATGCTTTACATTTGAGCATTGAAAAACATATGAACATCTCACATATTTAATGGCCTATGAAATCACAGATTTACTTAGACTTTCCATCATGAACCCAGGAAAAGTCTCTCCCTGGCGTGACAGCGTCCTATAAGGAAGTCGATGATGGATGGCAGAAAGACCGGAAAATTACCACAAAAACGGCGTTTGATAGAGGAAGGGAGACAGGGGAGGCAGTGGCAGCAAAGACCCTCTCCCGCTTCCTTTAATAGTCTCTCCTCAGAGAGACTGACAGCCAGATTGTTGTGGAATTAAGCGGAGCTGATAAGCAATGATCCATCAGCGTTCCAGAATAGCTGCCTTAACGGCCACTGAGCGGTTCTGTCCGAATCTAGACGCCTGGAAGAAAAGAGAAAAAACAGATTCAGGCATTTTAAGTTTCCGTCTTTCAAGGGCAATCTTATATTAACAGTAAAATGACGACAGGATAATCTTTTTTCCTTCTGAACTTCTTCCTCAGGAGAACGCAGATTGGACTGTCCAGAGGTGACTGACATGTTGATTTATCAGGTAATGAAGTGGGGAAACCCAATTGTATTTCCAGGATACATTACCATTAATCTGATATGATGTATTCAATGACAATGAAATATGGCCTGTCAGAACTTAGAAATGAATGACATGGACTTACTACATGATAGTGAAATATGTTTCGTTTGAACTATGGAATGTATGATATCTGTCGGTAATTCAAATAACCAAGGAGTATATTCGGAGTAGGCTAAGATGGAGGGCTTTAGGAAGGACTGTGGTTAGGTGTCGAGGAAAACTGCGTCGTAGCATAAACAAACAAGAATTTTTAGGTTAAAAATCAGTCAACACATTGAACATGTTGCTCAAAATTACTAATTCGAAAACATATACGCATACCTGTGCCTTATTACCCCTTGTAAGGGGGGGGGCAAAAAACGCTCATTCACCACGATCCACACACACCTCAACCACTCCTCTCAGCTCTTAATGCGAAAACCAGAAAAGAAAATTGTTTGTAATGTCTTTCCCCGGTATTATGAACTATTGAAACGTGAAATTTTTATTTTTTGACGTTCTCTCTGTACATTAGTATCAAGATAGCCAATATATAAAAAGTAGTGAACTCTTGCATAAGATGAATACTTCTTGATTATTCCTTGCAGTAAGAGTGTACAAAAATATTCTGTTAATTGTGGAGTATCAGCGCATGTTAACATTCTATTAAGCAGCTGTGTATACAAGCCATGACATGGACATTGTAAATTGTATATATGTACTGTATGTACTT
>JAXCGZ010011902.1:22500-32500 GCA_037179515.1 Halocaridina rubra
GAAGCAATAACCTGGATCGTGAAAAGAAAAATAGAAAAGAATATTTACTTGGCAGGACCTGACTGTAGTCACCGTAGCTCAAGCGGTAGCTTCCGTGACTTTGAGGCGTCAGGTCGAGGGTTCGCCCCCGCCACGATCTGAGGTTAGCAAGGGCATGCACTCAGGGTAACGATTACATCTGCCAAAACAAGTCCTTTGCAAGAAGACGACCGTCTTAGCCCTTGGTTGAAAAGGGAGTCTGTGACGTAACACTTTGGCAGGACCTAAATGTTTTAAGATCGATGATTAGCATATATAAAGCTAGTGTTATAATAACCGACATTTTTAAAAGACCAACAAAGGCATCCAAGCTCTCCAAGCTGGAAAGGAAACTAAAGATATACGGCCATATTTTGAGGAGGAATGCTCCGAGATGCAACTGGGCAGCTGGTTCGATCCTGGTGTTTTATATGTACCTTGCATTATGAAACGGTTCGGGTATCAGTGTGTATCAGTGAGTTAAAGGGCAGAAGAAAACGGTATTATTTTTCGTTTTGGGCAGTGATTATAATAATAATAGTAATAATGATAATAATAATAATAATAATAATAATAATAATAATAATAATAATAATAATAATAATAATAAATCTCCGTGGCAAAATGGTAGCGTCCACGACTATGAGGCGGCAGGTCGAGGGTTCGCGCCCCGTCACGGACTTAGGTTAGTAAGGGCATACACTTAGGGTAGCGATTACATCTGCCAAAACAAGTCCTTCGCAAGAAGGCAACCGTCCTAGCCCTTAGTAGAAAAGGGAGTTCTTGACGTAAAACCGAATCCAGTAATAATAATAATAATAATAATAATAATAATAATAATAATAATAATAATAATAATAATAATAATAATAAAAATAATAATAATAATGATAATAATAATAATAATAATAATAATAATAATAATAATAATAACAATAACAATAACAGATTAACCAAGTTTGGCATTAAAGATGTAAGGTCCAAATATATATGCCGGACTAATTTCTCTTTAGAAACCATATTTCTGCTGTACAGAGTTTTTATGCGTCCTTGTATGGCGTTCTGGTATCGTCTTCAGGTTACTTCTCTTCATTATTATTTACTTTTAATTATTGTTATTATTATTATTGGTTTCGGTTTTACGTCACGAACTCCCTTTTCTACTAAAGGCTAGGACGGTTGCCTTCTTGCGAAGGACTTTTGGCAGATTAATTGTTACTCTGAGTGTATGCCCTTACTAACCTCGGTCCGTGACGGGGCGCGAACCCTCGACCTGCCGCCTCAGAGTCGCGGACGCTACCATTTTGCCACGGAGACTATTATTATTATTATTATTATTATTATTATTATTATTATTATTATTATTATTATTATTATTATTATTATTATTGTTATTATTATTATTATTATTATTATTGATGTTTTTATTCTGTTACTATGATGTATAAGCTTTACTCAGTTATCTGATTATCCATTGCAAATTGATACATTTTATAAGCATCTGTTAATTCAAGGTAATCTTAATTTTCTAGGAAAGTTATATTTTTGTTCACTGTAAGTGTAAGTATCACCTTCTTACTTTTTAGTTCATTTACGTGTCTACTTATAAGTGTACTCTGAGTTTTGAAAAAGAATAGTCATTGTACAAATGGAAATAAATGTTTGTTTGTTTTGTTCTTCAAGATCTGAGTCTAAATCAGTTTTTATTTAACTCATCAGCTGTAACAAGTGATATCGGCCCTTGCCTCTGCTTATGCTGTGTCATCCATTTCACCTCTGTGTTAATAACTAGTGTAACATGGATATTTTACTTGTATTATTTTCGTCGATGTTCTTCAGTGGCTATGTCATACTACTTTTGCCTGTGATTTTTAAATCACCTCCGTAATCTTCTAGCATGAGGCTTTTTTCTCTAATTCTGCTACTAAAATGTGGAACTCGTTCCGGGCACATGTTTCCCATGATTCTTATAATTTACCAGCATTTAAGAGACTGGTCTACCAACATCTACCTTCGCTTTGACATCGCTCTATGTCTTTCATTTCATTTTTTTAATCATTTTTCTTCTTCTTTGTGTATTGTCATTTGTATGAATATATTTTATTTCTTTTTATCACTGGTTTGTTTATGACAAACGCTGTAAGGGAAAATAGACTCTAGGGAAAGATGGAAAGTGGTTGTCAGTTTTCATTCCCTGGTTTAATATCTTTCTATAGAATAGCAAATGTTATGGGAAGATGAAGTCGTAATACATTGGGTTATATAATAAAATAATGCCTACCCTCTGCCTCTGTGAAATGTGGTGTTTTAATCATTTTGATAAAGAATATTTAATTTTGCTGATACAACTTTGGTAATTATAAAATAATAATAATAATAATAATGATAATAATAAAAATAATGATAATAATAATAATAATAATGATAATAATAATAATAATAATAATGATAATAAATATTAATTATTATTATTATGTTAATAATAATAATAATAAAAATAATAATAATAATGATAATATTAATAATAATAATAACGATAATAATAATAATAATAATTATCTTAATAATAATAATAATGATAATAATAATAATAATAATAATAATAATAATAATAATAATAATAATAATAATAATAATAATAATAAGAAGAAGAAGAAGAAGAAGAACAAGAACAAGAACAAGAACAAGAATAGAAAGGAGAGGAAAAAGAAGAGGAAGAAGAAAAAGAATATAAACAACAGCAACAACAACAAAAACAACAATAATAATAATAATAATAATAATAATAATAATAATAATAATAATAATAATAATAACACCAGGAACATCTCTTGCAATGAAGAGTCATCGTAATTACAACAACTCTTGTAATGATTTCGACTATCAATAACTTGTCGCAGATGGTCTGAGTGCTCTTATGCCGCGTTCACACCAAAGTGGCACGTGGCATGCCACGTGGCATGCTAGTTGAAAACGGACATCCAGAAATATGTGAAACCTTTCACACAGAAGTGGCACATGGGACGTGTCACGCTAATTCTGTGTGAAAGATTTCATATACTTCCGGATGTTTGTTTTCAACCGGTGTGCCACGTGGCATGCCACGTGCGACGTGCCACTTTGGTGTGAAAGCGGCCTTAATAGCTTAGAGAGAGAGAGAGAGAGAGAGAGAGAGAGAGAGAGAGAGATTCCCCCCGCGAGGCATCTTAAAACGATATCGTATTAACCGTATTAATCCCACAAAATGATTGAGAGAATTGGTTTCTGATGTATTGTTGATAATTGGTTAACTGAGACATGATTGTCTCGTAATTGATTCGCCTTTTGGGGTTTTACTTGCATTCCCTTTCATTCCAATTGGTTTGTTTTGGGAATGGGATTTTTTTTTTTATTATTAAAGTAAATTTTTACTCTTTTAAAAACTATACTTAGTATCAAATCACATGTTAATATAGTAGCATTTAATTCTTGAAATATAATGAGAACATGTCTCACGCGGAATTCTCAACTTTTTGTGGATTTTTTTTTTCTTAAGAATGCAGTGTAACGTCCGTGTCCTTTGCAAGATAGGTTGGGTAACAATATTTAGAGCAGCGGCTGTACTCGAAAATAGCTTATAAATCTCAATTTATTAAAGTATTTAAACATAATTATATATTTGTTACACACACACACACACACACACACACACACACACACACACACACACACACACACACACACACACACACACACTATATGATTATTTTGACTACGAGAGGAAAACAGGAAACAACGGAACTATAAGCCTTAAGAATATATTTATCTACCCATTATGTATATATATATATATATATATATATATATATATATATATATATATATATATATATATATATATATATATATATATATATATATATATATATATATATATATATATATATATATATATATATATATATATATATATATATATATATATATTATAGCATACAGCACTAAATGGTAAGGAAACCCATCAATGGAAAAAAACAACGCAATCTTTTGGGTCCTAACTGGGCCCCTTTTGCTTGAAAAGAGGTCCAGTTAGGACCCGAAATATAGCGTTATTTTTTCTGTGTTGTATCACTGATGGACTTCCTTACCATATATTTATTTATTTATTCATTTATATATCTATCTATATACACACACGCATGCAGGATATCATGGAGTATCTTAGACCTTACAAGAATATTTATCTACGCATCAGCATTATATATATATATATATATATATATATATATATATATATATATATATATATATATATATATATATATATATATATATATATATATATATATATATGCAAAAGAAACTGTTATATCACAGCACAGTATGAAGCAAAAAAAGAAAATAAAGGCCCATAAATAAAACACAAAGAGAAGCGAAGATGTACTATATATTACGACTGGACTCCAGTCCTCTTCAGGTACAAATGACACTTGTACCTGAGGAGGGCTGGAGTCCAGTCGTGATATATAGTACATCCTCGCTTCTCTTTGTGTTTTATTTATGGGCCCCCTTTTTTTTTGCTTCATATATATATATATAAATATATATATATATATATATATATATATATATATATATATATATATATATATATATATATATATATATATATATATATATATATATATATATATATATAATATCGTTACCATTATATATTTCAAATCTTTTAATGTGACTGATAAGTCAAATTTTACATAAAAAGTGATTAAGAAAAAAAAATCACCCTGATTCATAGGCCTGTATGAATTATATTATTGATGGAGCATTAATTTGACGACAAAACATCAGGGTAACAGGCCTATGTGTCAACCCTTTCAAAATGCTGTATCAGCATCTGGATAATATCCTAAGGTCCCGAGATCAGTTTCCCCTTTATTTTCCGTTTAGAACCTCTTTCCCCTCGGATACCATTGACGAAAGGGTTGGTAGAGATATAGGTCGTGTCCTAGACCTTCCCTGCTTGGTATACTTTGTGACTAGATAATTAAATGTAAAATTAGTAGTAGTTGTATTGTCTTTTCAATTTGTATGTAGCAATACAGGTATGATACAAGTTTTTCTTGGTTGCCATATGCCAGTTCACTTCGACGCAGTACGAAAGCTTTAGTACTTTATAGAAGCAGAAACGGAATGCATCGCTAAAAAAGTAGTATCATAAGTTTCTCCTTGTATGTTGTTTCTCTTTGAGGAGTATTTTAATCATCGGAAATATATGTAAGGAAGTCTTACTTCTTCCAGACGGTACATGGACTCCTTTTTCTATATATTATAGGGTAACGATAGCTGTATATGGAATAAATAATTTATATATATATATGTGTGTGTGTGTGTGTGTGTGTGTGTGGTGTGTGTGTGTGTGTGTGTGTGTGTGTGTGTGTGTGTGTGTGTGTGTGTGTGTGTGTGTGTGTGTGTTATTTGGTGTTCATAATTCTGTTTAACAAGATTCTTAAAAAGAAAAAAAAATTACATTTAGCCCTAGATGAGGGGAATTTTTATTGACTAGGATGTAGGTCCCGGGAGTCGCACATCTGCTTGATAACGTTATTTCCTTTATTAATTTTGTTCATAAAGAACTGCTATGATCATTGGCTGAACTGAACCTCATTGGGTTGAGGCAGAGAGAGAACACTGCCAGTTCTGCAACTCTACTCGTCAAAAAGAAATAATTGAAACCACTCAAAATATGAGAACAAATTGATATTTCGGTTTTTAAAAGAAATTGTGGTACAGTATATGTTTAAATACTTTCAAGCCGCTCTCACGCCAAAGTGGCAGGTAGCACGTGGCATGCCAGTTGAAAACGAACATTTGGAAATATATGAAACCTTTCACACAGAAGTGGCGTGACTCGTCCCATGTCCCACGTGGCACATGGGACGTGTCACTCTACTTCTGTGTGAAAGGTTTCATATATTTGACGCAATTCGCACGTGGCACACGGGACGTGTGACGTCACCTCTGTGTGAAAGTTTTCACATATATCCGGATGTTTGTTTTCAACTGGCGTGCCACGTAGCATGCCACGTGCGACGTACTACTTTGGTGTGTAAGCGGCCTTAGGCTAAGTTTTTACAATGGTAATGTTGTTTGACTCGTATGTTCTAGCGATATTCCTAGCCCTTAATAGAAAAGGGAGTTCGTGACGTAAAACCGAATCCATGTTCTAGCGATGTTTATTGAGGGGTCACTGTAGCACTAGTTGTCGTAATAACTTTGTGTGAATGTCCCTATGGAAATGGGGCAGGACTTTTCCCACCGTCCTTTCAGAAGAGCGAAGAAGAACTCTCTAGTTTTTAGTGATTTTTATCATGATATTTAATTTAATGTGGCTCAATCATAAGTAAATAATCTTCTTCTTCTTCTTCTCTCGCTTTTCCCATATCTATATGGGGTCGCAGTTCTTATTAGCCTTTTCCACTCTCTCTTGTGTAAATAATCTATAACGTATATAGCAAATAAATCTATCTATATTTCTCTACTTGTCTTGTTTCTTCCGTTGACGAAAGTAACTGCTATTGACATGCGGTTCGAACGTTTTGACAACGATTGTGATAGTGACCTAAGGTCACGATCCTATTTTCATCTCTTGAGACCCATTTTCTTAAACAGTGTAAACCTAGGATACCATATTGTTAGTTAGCTAGACACACACAAATGGATTTCATAAACGCATCTGACGCAGTTCTGTGTATTAAAAGTACGTAATGCCCAAAATAAAAAATCTTAAAACCTTTTGAGGATATGTAAATTAATTGCTGCCATATCTTGATTGCAGGGGAAGAAATATATACTTTATACCTGGGGTCATCTTAGAGATAATTCTTGTTGATATTTCTGTTTGTAGATAACAGCACTTCCTTGGCCCGATTTCTTAAACAGTGTAAACCTAGAATACCATATTGTTAGTTAGCTAGACACACACAAATGGATTTCATAAACGCATCTGACGCGGTTAAGTGTATGGCTAGGATACCGTACGGGATCCTAGCCATACACAGAACCGCGCCAGATGCGTTTATGAAATTCAATTGTGTGTGCATAGCTAACTAACAATATGGTATCCTAGGTTTACACTGTTTATGAAATCGGGCCTTAGACTTCCCTGAAGGGTTGTATGAATTACATCTATATAGTAAGAAAAAAATTATCTCTCGTAGCAACGAAATTTTGCGGTAATACAAACTTTGAGCGATTATCATTAGGAAAATCAAAGTGAAAGTAATACCGTACATGAAAGTGATATAAACCAGGAAATGTTGTATAAACTCTTCTGGACTTGATTGTTCCCCTAAATAATTCCATAATTATAACTTTTATTTAGTTTTTTTTTCTATTTATGAGGCCTAGAAATGTCTGATTTTGGTACTTATTTAATACTTTTTCTATTTTTGGGGGGACTAGAAATGTCTGATTTTGGTACTTATTTAATACTTTTTCTATTTTTTGAGGACTAGAAATGTCTGATTTTGGTACTTATTTAATACTTTTTCTATTTTTTGAGGCCTAGAAATGTCTGATTTTGGTACTTATTTAATACTTTTTCTATTTTTTTGGGGACTAGAAATGTCTGGTTTTCGTGGTCGATATGATAACAGATTTTTTCATCCAAAATTTTAATTTTGGATCAGATTTACTTAAACTTTAATATGAGTTCGATATAATATATGTGTTCGCTTGTATTTATGATTGTTATCATTGTACAATAGTGTTTTTAAGTTGTCTAGGAAAGAAGGAGTTAAATGACCTATTAATTTTATTATTATTATTATTATTATTATTATTATTATTTTATTATTATTATTATTATTATTATTATTATTTATTTTTATTATTATTATTATTATTATATTATTATTATTATTATTATTATTATTATTATTATTATTATTATTATTATTATTATTATTATTATTATTATTATTATTATTATAAACCATATTTCTAGCATTCCCTAAGAAAGTGTTTACTTCTCATGTTTTGCAGCTGAAGGAATATATATGATATCCAAGATAAAATAAAATCGTCTCAGCGTCACTGGTTCTTCTTAGTCTCTGCCACACCAACATTTGAAATGTAATTTTGCATTCCCTGAAAAACAGTCTTTCCATTATTGTGACTATTATTATGCATTATAATAATTATCGTTTTATGCGTCTCTATTAGTCCCCATTATGGGGGTGGACACAGTATAGCTGGGGAATTAAGGCTGGATGTCTTTCCTTTCGTAACACGGTGGGTTCGATCGCGGGTCTGTCATACGGTGGGTTATATCGCGGGTCTGTCATACTTTTGCATCATACACACCCATAAAAACTTTGCTCAAGTTAGCAAATGGCTCGATATTAAATGTTCCTGACTTTAAGCCCCCTCGGTACCTGATACGGCCTCTTGTACCCACTGACAGTCTCAGACTCAACAAGTTCAGTGAATATTAGATGTGTGGAGTCTGTGGTGGAATTCTTTGCTTTGCACGCTCGAGCTTTGACATGGAAAAAACAACACGCCCATACATTTATGCGCACATACATATACGTAAAGTATGGGTATTGTTAATTATTTCAGCTTTAATTATACCATTAATGTACAATTTACTTAAGAAAGTATGACCCTATTTGTTAAACGTTAATGGCGTGTTTCAGAGTCCTATTACAAGTTCCATACCTGTTCATATGCCGGGTTAAGTTTCCAAATTTTAAGTAGGGTGGGTAAGTTCAATAAATTTAGGTAGAGCGGTTATTTTCCTTTAAGTAGGCCTGTTAAGTTCCATGCCTTTAAGTAGGCCGGATTTATATTTAATTAGAGCCGGTTGGTTTTTAGCCGTACTTGATTGGACCCATATTATGCTACTTTTTTATATAATCAGGGTGAAATGTATAAAAAATAAAAAGGTGTGATAGCATTGACCATTTTTTCTAATTTATATGTCTCTGCTTTTTATTGTTCATTTGGTTAGTTACATTTATTTATTGATTTATATTTGTTTCATTAAAGTAGATATATATATATATATATATATATATATATATATATATATATATATATATATATATATATATATATATATATATATATATATATATATACCTGTATATTATTTTCTTTCGAGTCTTTGCTTATATATTTTTTTTATTTGCAATAATATATATGCACATAATTATCACTTTATCTATTAATTCTTCTGACCTTTAGTTATACTTCCGTAATTTTTAATAATTTGTTCTAGCGGCCGACATCCCGACCCGGTCTTCGCTGCCTTTCATGGAATGATCTTTGACCAAAGAAGTTTTTATCGCCTTTTCGCAGTTTCTTTGACAGTTGTTGAGTTTCCATTCGGTAAAAATATTTTACTTATTTATTTTTTTGGGTAATTATATTTTGGAATGAGAATTTAAAAACACGCGCGAACTTTTACAAATTTAATACGAAATCTGTGTTCGCATTCATGACGCTGATACCTTCATATGCTGTGTTGCGGAAGGCATAGCTTCGAAAAATATTCCAGTTTTGGCTAAGTAATAGTCTTTCTATAATACAGCACCTTAATAAAAGATCATTGCAAAAAAAGTTAATATTTATAATTATTTATTGTTAAAAATAGTTGCCTATAAGGGAATTTGACCTTATTCCTAACTCCCTGCCAATAAATGTAATGGTTAAGAGATGACAAACCTAAAATATATCTAGAGAACATCGGCAAATATTGTATTTAAATTCAATACTTGAAAATAGTAACAAAATATATAGGCCTTTGCAATTCAAATTAAATACTGAAATGAGAGGTATTTTCCTATCAAATCTTGCTCTCTCTCCCTCCATTTAACAAGTGTCGAAGGACATCTGAACTACTTCTGTTGGTACATTTAAATAGGCCCATTGCATTACATTTAGTACAAATATTTAACTAGGCCCATTGCATTACATTTAGTACAAATATTTAACT